>PVJC01005153.1:0-60341 GCA_004026665.1 Murina feae | reverse complement strand
GATTCAAGGGACATTAATATTAAGATGTGGAGAAAACAAAAAATCCACTTAATTTAAATTATTACTTTTCCTGTATAAATGAAGAAGCATCTTTTAGAACTAATGTAAATGGTTCTTAGGAAGTCGGTACTTAGCAAAGTATTTAACTGAAACTTTCTAACCATGTTTCCTTGAAAGTTTTAAGCTTTGGCGTATTTCCAGATCAAATGTATCAGTGTGAATAGTCTGCCTGGCAAATTTAAGTCAGGCACTGAATTTATTTTAACATAATCATCGTAAATGTTTTTCTAAGGCATTGCACATTTTTATATTCAACATTTAGTGTAGCCTGCAGAGAAAGAACAATCTATTTAATGAATTAAGCTCTTTCGAGTTTGTGCATAAAGCAAAATCATTTTTTCTGAAACTAATTAGTATTTAAAACAGAGCAAGTCCTTGAAAATATCCATCATATCATATTTATCAATGGCATAATTTAGTAACTTTTATGAGGAAAACAATCCTAACATGTTCTAAGAGACTGCATAGAGCAAGACACTCCCCAAAGTTTGGCAAAATATTCAAATAATGGAAATCAGCTCCTAAATTGAGAACAATTACCAATGCAAGTTAGCTAGGACTTTGTTCATTTCTCTTCTGAACTAATAAAGACTCAACTTATGTTGATGCGAGGAATGTGACATGCAGAGCAAATGTAATGTCACATCTCAGCACATTACTCCACCAAGGACTCAGTCTCCGCAAAACTGAAGCTAATGCTTTGATGGTGACTGATTGGAAGCATATTCAAGCTGGATGTTATTTCAGACACAAAACAGTGACATTCGTGACCTCCATATTCTCTACAGAGGCAAAAAAATCTCCCTGTGTTTGTGACTCTCATTTATACTAAGCCTGAGGGAGAAAATAAAAGACCAAACTAAGAAGAAATGTGATTCTAGCTTCTATTCATTAAATTTCTATGGGCTTTCTTTGCTGCTAGAGGAAAAAGAGAAGAAAAAAAAAAGTTACCATGACAGAATGTTTTATCCAAGCAAGATCTGGTTTAACTTTATATATTTCGTAGTCTATCCAAAATATCACTAGAAGACAAAATATGTCCTAAAATGCTTTGATCAGAAATGGTAGGAGTGTGTGTTTTTTTGTTGTTGTTTCTGAAATTCTTTCTGGGTGCCACAGGGCAAAATGCATCCAACCATATGAACACTACTAATCCGCAGTGCCTGCCACTTTCATCAGAGGCAGGGTCACCGTTAACCTCATCCTCTACACGTGTGAGCAAAACCTTCCCGAGGAAATAAATAATGCAAGAAAGATACCAGCAGGATTAGACAAACTAAAAAACAAGGCGTTGAAAATGAAGCACACATCTATTACCTAATTATAAGTTTTATCTGTTACAAAAATCCACCCTGTACATGAGAAAACACTCAAGAAATGTTTTATTTTCATTCTCAAACTGAACTTTAGTGTACAATGGCCTGTCTCTAATAACATTGAGACTTAATATTTATTGCAACTACGAAAATAAGTCACAGAGTTCTCACAGGGGCCAATCAGTACTTACAAAGTGAAGACTATGCAACTAGAACTCTTGGTTCACCTTCTTGGGCCAATAAACCAATTTTCTATTTTTGGTCATTCATAGGAGAGAGTTCACCAAGTGATGGTACATTAAAAAGCATTATGAAAAAAACAAAACACACACACACACACACACACTAAAAAACAGCTCCACAATCAAAGAAGTTGCAAAGCCTGGATTGCGTGGCCAAAAGATTTTACAACTGCGGGGCGCCTCAGAACCTTCTCTTGCGCTGGCAGTGTGGGCCCTGTGGAGAAAAGCTGCAATCTCTCTGCACACAGGCTTACTCAGGGGACCTTGCTTGTGCGTGGTGATCTCAGTAGGACGTGTTTCATAAACGCCCAGGAAAGGCTGTCCTACTGTCCTCACAGCGAAGTTTTTCGTCGGACTCTGTGCTTAGGAGCATTTACAACTTTTACATCATCAGCTCTCTCTGGTGAGCCTGAAGTGCAACAGGGGGCTTGAGTTAGGATCACAGAACTAAACCATAAAGATCAAAGGTTCCCGGCAGCAGGACACGATTCAAGTGCATCATTAAAAGAGAAAAAGAAGTAGAAGAAGAAAGGAAATCTATAACACCTGGAAGCACTTTTATTAGAGTGGCCACTGATATGAGGGAGCACCAGACGCTAAGCTGGGATACTCAGGTGTTCAGAAAGCATTGTCCCTCATCCCTCAGACGACAAAAACAACAACACAAACAAAAAATCAGCCACAGCTGAGCACCTTTTAGCCACAGAAATACTGAAGACACTGCTAAAATCCTTTCCCTCACCACATGTTTCATGGTGGGAATGTGGATTTACATTACAAACTATTTGCTAATGCTTTTGTAATACCATCTTGAAACATCAGGACACAGCTAAACTTAAAAAGTATGTCACCACGAAACTTGAGGATGGTCATGCATGACAAAATTATTTATTCCTGACCCAGCTGTGTCAACATAAGTAAGTCCTAGTATTGACTGGTCAGCTATTTTGTCTAATGAAATATAAGGTCATTTCTTAAATTAGTTAGGTAATGAAGAACTCACTTTGTTCACACATATTTTCATAAAAACTTGATGGGAACTCTTCCGTCATTCATTCGATGCTTCCATAAATCCTTTCCCATGCATGTTTAAAAGGAATATCACCAAGAGAAGAGTATTTACTATCCATGCCATTTTGTTCCTTTGTAGGCACTGTATTTATCACCAGTGGAAAAATTAGGATAATAAATCAACTTTATCATTAATCTATGTCTAGTCAACCAAATGGATAAACTGATGATATTAACAACAGTAATAATGTAGCAAAGTTTTAGAAATAGACCAATGGTATTGATCAGCTGTAGGAAAAAATATCAATGATCAATAATGATCTTATTCTTCTTCTGTGAGGCAGGCCGCAGGTTTCTAGTTAATGCATTAAAATGGCACCCAGTTTTATGGATTTTTCTTTCTAAGTTTAACACTGGTTTTCATTATGACCCTGAGTGAGACATTTAGTATATATTTGTTTATTACCATATATGAAATAATGACCACTGCTTACTAATATGGCAAATGAACATTATAAAGTATGTTTTTAGGCACTATCCTAGAAAACACTAAAATGTACATGTAAAAAACATGAGTCCTCCCAAAGCTGCATTTATTATATCACTAAATATACTTAAATAATACACTACACTATTCAGTAACCAATTTTAACATAGCAATGCCTGAACTTTTCACAAGTGAACATACTGTGAGATTAAAAAAAATATGTAAAGTTCATATGATAGATTCAACATCCATTTCAGTCCACTATTTTAGTCCTTTTTTCTTATTTATTTCCCCATTGTTATCCTAATCCAGCAAAACATGCATTTGTGTATTCATTTTATCACCCAAACTTACTCATACACTAGGCACTGGACAAAATAGAGGAGCGAGATACATGCTTCATGCTTCATGCTTCAGGGAGGGCACAAAAGGCAAAAATAAAATTCCTTAATAACCCTAAGCAACAGGGTACCTTAACGTAACTTAATGGTCCTGTGTACACACTTAATGCTGAGGTGACTGTGACAGTAGTGTGATTTTACACTGCGGACAAACCAACAGGTGAGCTTCTTTGGTTTCACTGGGTAAATCTGAGGTCTTCTCTACATGCCTACTGATTTCTTAAAGGCTACGAAGGACCCAAGCAATTATCATTAGGAAACAATTATTAATTAATTTAGCTTTACATTTATCCACTTATGCTTTACTGCATTTCCTGCCCAATTGCTCCAATTAGATCCTTAAAGAAGTGCATGAATATAAATGGACATCATAGATGTCAAATTTGGTGTGTTTCATTCTTCAACCCTTCACCTTCTCTTTAAAATGTAATGGGGAAAAAAATTAACTGCAGAACTCTGACCACAAAGCACTTTGATCTATAGTGATTTACTTAGCAACAATTCGGCTTCATTTGTATGACACTAAAAGCAGTCATCCCATAAGGCTTTCTTAATCAACTAGCCCAGCAGCTTTCAATAAAGAGATTAACTACGGAATTTTAAAAGGGCATGCTGGTCAGTCCATTCTTATAAATTCCACATGAACCAGTCTTGCAAACTATGGTGAACTTTTCTTTACCTCACTGAAGAATTCTCTTACATCCTCAGATCTCAGTAAACATACCAGATAAATGCATAGTAAGCTTTTCATTCTTTAAGACATTTTGTATCGGAACATCACTTGAAAACCATGCGTGGTGTGGCAATATTCAGAAAGGCAGGCTTATGATAAGCATTACTTAAAATAATTTAATTTCTAAAATACCAAAGAAAATTCATCATAATCTAATTTTACCAACAAAATGGCCCTATTGAATGTATTACGGACTCGATGTTTTTTAAAGCTCTATTGAATTACATTGCTCGCTTGCTTGTAAAACCTATGCAAATATTTTATATATATATATAAAATGGAGGTATATGTAATTTTTAAAATTCTAATTTTACTCATTCGCATTTTAGTGTATATGGTATGAGATGCTTTTTTATTAATTGACATGTAGAGTAGACTCAGTTCCTCTGCTATTACAAAACAAAGGTGAAATACTAGGATAATAGGGAAAAATAACATCAGCAATAATAACCATGAACAACCATAGCAACAAGTGCAGAATATGTGCCATGAACTTGCTAACTTCTTCACACACATTACCTCACTGACCTCTTCTCAACAGTTTCAATAATAATCCAAGATGGTTTTGCTTTCAATTTGCATGTGAGGACATAAGACTCAAAGAGACAGCCCTAACTGGTTTGGCTCAGTGGATAGAGCATCGGCCTGCAGACCGAAAGGTCCCAGGTTTGATTCCAGTCAAGGGCATGTACCTTGGTTGCGGGCACATTCCCAGTGGGAGGTGTGCAGGAGGCCACTGATGGATGTTCCTCTCTCATGGATGCTTCTGGCTCTCTATCCCTCTCCCTTCCCCTCTGTAAAAAACCAATAAAATAAATTTTAAAAAAAGAATCAAAGAGACTAAGTAGCTGGTCCAAGGCCATACAACTGGTAAGTGGGTTAGGGCAAACCTCTGGGAGTCCAGGTCTGACTCCAGACTCAATGCTCTGAAAACCAATGATCCCCAAACATTTTGATCATACATTCTTATCAGTGAAATCTCCTGAGCATGTAACATTGATGGATGTGATTTTATAAACTATGTTCATATCCTACTATGAAAATATTGCATATATATTTAAAAATAGAGATACAAAGGCATGATATAAAAATAAATATAATGGCATTGTCTATGCATGCCCCAAAGGGGTGTGTACAGCATACTCCACTTTAAAGATATTACTTCTAGTATAAAACAAGTAAAGGTCTTTACAGCTTTACCCAAATTCCTAGAGCATAGGTTTATGCTGAAATAAATCAGTTAATCTTTAACACTTAGAATGTGAAGGTGGCAATTCATTAATAATTCTGAGTGATGCTGTTGGTCACTTGCCTCATTCGGTTCAAAGTCACTGGTGGCAACCAGAAGAGCAATGAGGTGAAGAACACCACACAAAACAGCTTAGAGATTGTCAGGCTTTTCTAGTCCTGGCAATTACAGAATTAAATGGTCCCATTCAAGAGTGGGAATTGGAAGAGGGAACGTAGCCAAAAATAGATGGGGCAGGCTCTACAATGAATAAGCCAGAACATGGATCAAGAGAGCAAGGTTATGGAGGAGGTAATGGAGCTCAAAAAAGATGTAACCTACTTTATTGATGAAACCAGAGACCTGGAAAATAGGGACTGCCAGGCAAGCTTCAATTAACTGGCTGTCCTCAAGGGACATACGGGAGCAAACACCTGGCAGGCTTTAGAGACTTCCAAAGGGAATAAGAATCCAAGAGAAAGCCTGTCCTGTCCATTGGGCTCTCTAAAGGTAGCCCTGCTGGAAGATACACCTGGCCTCGCCCCAGTTCATCCCACTCTGCAGGGCATTCCTCTCTTTGCATTTATTTTCCACTCAGAAAGCAAAGAGGCTGAACCACTTTGGCCATAGAACAACAAAGATTAAACATTTGAATAGCCTTGATGGCAGCATGGTCCCTCCCAGGGTGGAAAGTGGGAACTAAAGAAGCATGGCTCTGGCTTGATTATTTCAAAACTTTGCCCTTAGATGATTTTCCTTTTGTTGTTTATCATTAGATGGTAGTTAGACACTGAAAATTTAGTTAAAGTCCTCAAATCCTAACTGGTGACATCCTCTGTGTAAGGCACGGCTGGCACCAGAAAGAATTTGAAAAGCATATGGAGAAGAGAAGTAAAACCCTTAAGATGTATAGTGAGGACAAGAGGTAAAACGTAAAATGTCAAAAGGGACCAACAAACAAATTATTTGAAGAACAAACGGTGGAGCATTAGGCAGGCATTTGAAATGAGTCTAATTTGTGACAGGCAGGGCTTAAGGGGGTAAAGTGGTATTTCTCAACAGACAGTGAAGTATGGTAGCAATCATCTCAGGTAGAAACTGTAGTTTAAATTTAACACTGCTGTTTGGCTTCTGTACTTATTTGCTTGCTAAAATAATAGAAAAGTTATTTTGATTTTCTGAATTATATAAGTCATCCCATTTGATTGAATACCCTATTGATTGTAATGTGAGTATCCCACTGGTTGTGGATATACTGGTTTTAGAAAGCACGTTCTTCTGTACCTGGGAACCAGGACTGCACAATTATCCTAAATTACCTCAATGGCTCCACCTAATGTGTTTCCGTTGACTCAGTGGTCCTAAGACCTGAGGGCTCCAGATAATGTGTTTCTGTCAACTTAGTGGTCCGAAGACCAAAAACTATAATTAATCTTTGTAGATAACTAATTGGCTCAATTTTGCTTCTGTAGCTGCTTTGTGCAAACCAGGTTCTTTGTTCCAAACCCTGGGATGGAATCAATACCTATGTGATCTTTGCCTATATAAATCTGGTGTTGGGGCTGGGTAAGGCACTGCAAGATTTGGAGTGCATGGCCCCCTCATAGTCCCAGGCTTGCAATAAATGTGACTCCTTAATTCGACTTCTTGAGGCGTCCTTGTGTGATTCGCAGGGTATATTACAACAACAGAACCCAAGGATCAAAGGTGAAAACAAAGGGTTGTTGAGGAAATATCAAGGAGTCCAGTTCAACCTGGTATGGAGACATCTTAGAGATTATGAGATGATAATTCTATAGGAAATCCTGGCAAGTCATAATAAGGGTTTTGTATGCTGGGCTGATTAGTTAAGACAATGGGGATGGCATCTTTGACTCATAAAATCAATAAGATGCAAAAAAAGGAACACAGAGTGTGTAGGATTTTGTGATCTTCTGAGTACCTGAGTAACTGGCAGGTATGATAGTTTTAGAATAATTGACTCTGTACATTAGTACAAATTAACATTGTTACTGGTGAGTAACTAGGGCACCCTAAACCAATTATGTGGCACTGGGTGTCTGCAACAAAAAAATTTAATGCTCACAGGCTCGATAGTCTCTGGCCAGGAACCAAACAGATGGGACCCTCAGCAAGCACAGAGAATGCATGGGAGTCAGCCAATTTAAATGAATGTGTGAAACTTGATCCATGGGCTATATCTCCTTGAATTTGCCAGCCAAATTATTCCAGGTTATGTAAATGAACTGTCTTATCTTTGTAAAACCTTGCACTGTTTTGAAAAGCTAAGCAAATTTATACATGTGCAGGTCAAAAGTTGGCCAGTAGTAGAGAAGAGTTGTCATTATTGCAAAGAACTAAGGAACAAGTGTCAGACATATTTATATTTTAATGGTTTACATAAAGCTAAGAGAGAGTTGTGAAAGAAACAAAATCAGTGTATCATTGACATGCTAGTGTATACATTATTGCTATGAACTTACATAAAAGAAGGCTACTAAGATTTAGGATAGAAATTAGAGGAGATATTTTTAAGACTTTCCTCACATATTTCAAAACTGCATGGTTGTGCCTCAACCATGGGAATATCACTTTATGAACTGAATGTCCATTTATATAAAAACATTGATGATCCCAGAAACAAAATTAGGTAGGGTGTTCTTTCCCCAACTTCTTGCCATTATATGGTAAATGTCCCCCTCATTTCCTCTCTTCCTGCTACATGATCCCCACTCGATCCTCTGAAAGGCCTGTCAGGATTACCTTCAGTATCTATTTCAAGTCCATCCACTTCTCTTCATGATCATTAGCACTAAGGTAGTTTGAGCCACCATCTTTCTCTCCTAAGTTACTTTCAACAAACACCTCCTATGGGTCTCTCAGTTTACCTTTAGTCCCTAGAATCAGTGTCCACCCAGCATGAGAAATCCATTTTAAATCCCCTCACCACAGTCCATAATGACTTCATGAGGAGGACTATATGTCTCCAACCTCATCCCAAGTGTCCCAGATGCCATTCTTCGGCTATAGCTCACCCAACCTTCTACTCTTTGAGTGTACTGCGTTCTTGCCCACCTCAGGACCTTTGCATTTTTTCATCTGCTGAAAGGAGGAGCATTTTGCATGGCTGGTCTCAGCTCATTGTATCACCTCCTCATCGCTGTTCTTTAGCACATTGCTCTGTGCATTGTATCATGAAAATGATATAATGCCTTATATCTCATTTTTTAAATTTAATCTTATAAGTTGTCTGTCTTCCTCAAGTAGAATAGGCAGGGACTTTGTCATTATTTTTCAAAGCCTTCAAAAATGTTCACTATGTACAAGACATTTATACAAACATTGGTTTTTAAAAGAATTATGATTAACTAAATCATGTATCACATTTACCAGTAAATAGTTTCACTGACTTGCCTATTCAAATTTCCAACAAATATATTAATCCTTTTATTCTTTCTGATTAATACTCTTCTTAAAAGTATTCTTTTTAAAGTTGTAACTTCACAAACTGAGAAAAGGAGTTTTATTAAAATAAGCCTATATTTGACTAAAATATTTCTTTGTGTGTGTATGACACTCTGATAGCATTTTTAGCCCAGAAAAAAATCAGAAGCAGCTGAAACAGTAATATAAACAAGCATGAACCTGAGAAAGCCTTTTTACTGAGCATTATGCAAAACTGACCACTCTCCAAGCTCTGAATCATATTCCACCTTGGACTGCCAATTCAATTACCAGTGCCCAGCCCTGTGGTGGGCGGTGGGGTTCATTCATTCAACAATCATTACTTAAGCCATCACTATGTACCGAGCCCTGTGCATTGGGATGGAATACAAGAAACAATGTCAGCTCTGCATTCCTGGGGTTTCTGGTCTACTCAGGAGAAAGATGGCAAATCAGTCCACGGTGAGATGCCTAAGTCTGCCGGAGGACAAAACAAGAATACACACAACATACATCAAGCATTTGGTAAACCAAAAGGTGCTATATGTGAAGAGGTGACTGTGAAGTTTCTCTTTAAAATGTGGTGTCTCTTTCCACTTGCAGGAGATACAAAGGAGACTTGTGATCGTGAGAGATTTTCCAAGTTTGAATATGGGAAATGGTGGCATGACCAAGTGTGCATGAGAGTACTCAGCAGGAATATTAAGATGGCTCCAGATTAGTCAAAAGACTATCCGGTAGAAAAGGAATAGATTCATTCTGTGTTGTCTTACAGATCAGAACTAGGAACTAGTGAAGTAATGAGTCACTCTGCTAGGCATAAGGAAGAATTATTAAATGATACTCAAAGTGGAATGGCTGATTTCCAAAAGACAGTGAATGTGCTGTTCATCACTGGAAAATGCAAGACTATTGCAGACTATTGTGTTTTTCTCATCTTTGAGGAAGCAAATTCAGGAGTCTCCTGGAAAGCTTTGACTATAGGTCATCTAGCTCATCACATCACTCTCTCGCTCTCTCTGCCCAATCAACACCACTCCACACCAATCTAGGAACCATTGAGGAGCTGGGTTCCTCTCTACCACTGAGGTAGAACATTCCTATAGTTAATCTCCTGCTTTAAAAAATATTAGTATAGCCCTGACCAGTTTGGCTCAGTGGATAGAGCATTGGCCTTCGGACTGAAAGGTCCTGGGTACGATTCCTGTAAAGGGCATGTACCTTGGTTGCAGGCACATCCCCAGTGGGGGGGAGGGTGGTGCAGGAGGCAGCTGATTGATGTTTCTCTCTCATCAATGTTTAAAGCTCTCTATCCCTCTCCCTTCCTCTCTCTAAAAATTCAATAAAACATATATTTAAAAAAATATTAGTATAGTAAAATATTGAGTGATATCTAATCCCTAATGGGGAAAGTAAAATGCATTAAATTCTAACATGCTTATAAAATTCGAAGATAATCACTCATGGATAGCCACTAATGACGGTGATTAAGGAAGATGACTTTAGTTCAAACAAGCAAATGATTAAGCTTACAAAATGTTAAAGGGCTCTAATTAATAAAGCAGCAAATTTTTCTCCTCAGCCTACTTTCTAGAACATAAATATGTGAATCATCCTTCCAGGATATAGATTAATGACCTTCATGTTCTAAAATTCAGCTAGGACAGAAATTGCTGCCTGAAAACCAAAGTGCAACTCAAAAGTTCTACTGGAAAAGTGTCAGAAATACATGTAAGAAGCCTTGGTGAGGCACCAGTCAGAAAAGAACTTGAGAAACAGTATTTAGGGCAGAGAGAAAATCCAAACTTCCTCATTTTCTGGTGTCTTGTCATGAATGTCAATTTCATACATATCCTACTGAAGAAATTATCACTGTTTACATTTATCTTTAAATTCTACCTTTTCATCTGGCCAGTATGGCTCTTGGTTGAGTGTCAACCTATGAACCAGGAGGTCACAGTTAGATTCCTAGTCAGGGCATAAATCTGGGTTATGGGCTCAATCCCCAGTGTGGGGCATGCAGGAAATAACTGATCGATCAATTATTCTCTCTCATCATTGATGTTTCTATCTCTCCCTTCCTCTCCCTTCCTCTCTGAATCAATAAAAACATATATTTTAAAATCTACCTTTTCATTCTTCCTCTATATCTATTCAGTCATCAGATACTGGTGAATTATAATGCATATATTCAACTCACTGGGGACAATAACTTCACAGTAGGAATCACTCTTATTTGTTGATTTATATTTATAGAATAAAACTTTGAAAGACAACATGAATCCCAGTTCTTAAAATCAGTAGCTTCCTCATATTATAAAATATTAAAGTTTAAGTTAGTAAAAACAAACAAACAAAAATAATCTATAGTGAATCCTTCCCAAAGAGGTGCCCTACAGGTATTCAGGGTAGCAGATGAAATTCAATTCTGCTGTGAATTTAGCACCATCTGAGGGTGCAGACTACAGTAGCACTTTGGGAGATGAAAGACCATGATGAAGAGAAGGATAATGCAACCCAGAAACATCCACTCTTCCTGCTCCAACTGTTCTCCATTTTCAGCCACAGAAAACGTGACCAGAAGGGCAATCTAAACTCTGTGATCCTAAACTACATTTATAAAAGAAGTATGTTCTCTTTGTTAACTGTAAAAAAAAAAAAAAAATGGTCAGGCAGGCAGGCACTTAGTATGTGTGCTCCCTTTCAAGGCCAAGGGTATATTAGGTGTTATTTCAGTCGATTTGATGCATTAATTTTGGTTAAGTGCACAGACTTTGAAACCAGAATACCTAAGTTCCAATAGAGGTTCTACCATATCCCGTTTGTATGGCCACACACAACCAGTCTTATGGTCATGCACAAATTATATTTTATTAAATTATAGTTGGCATAAATATTATGTTCATTTCCGGTGTACAACACGGTGATTCAACATTTATATTCCTTATAGTGTGATCAAAACATTAAGTCTAGTAAGTGTTTGTGACTATAAAAAGTTATTACAGTAATATTGACTGGGATTTTTTTTCCAGATAAATATCCAGAAGTAGAGTTGCTGGATCCTAAGGTAGTTCTATTTTTTTTTTATTTTTTGAGGAACTTCCATCAAACAAATTATTTAATCTCTTGTACCTTAGTTATTCTCATCTCTAAAATGAAGAAAGTACAACCTAATAAATAGGTCTGTTGTGAAACTTAAATAAATACATAAGTGTAAAACACTCGGAACAGTGCCTGGTACAGAATAAGCACAAAGCATGTGCTAATTAATAATCAAGTAGTATACTAGTAAACTCGTATTAAGTAGCTGCATAAACTTGAACCCTGGGCCACAGATGGGCATCTCATAAGAAACCCTTCATAGAGTAATCATTCTTAGCTTGTACATGAGTCTTGATGATAAATTCATGTCTAATAGGCACTGAAAAGCAAACTAAACATACTCAACGATTTTACAGCAGGTATGTATATCTATTATACTTTAGGGAGAAAACGAATGCTTAAGAGTCAGCATAACTGCACAGTTTTTAATTGAAGAATTTTGTCATTAAGGGTCACCGGGAAGAGACACTGACTGTTCTTTGTGGCTAACAGGATGGCTCCAGAGACCACACTGTGTGTTAAACAAACAACTGATATTTGTTTTGTCATCATTAAAATAAAAGTTAGCATGTTAAATACAGCAGAAAATCTTTGCATTGGAAGAGCTTTGACAGCATTTGTCAGCTTGAACACTTTATGGCACCAGCACAGCTAGCTTGTTAACAGGCAAGGAAAGACAGCGCTATTAAGCTCAGGGTAGTGCTGAAATGACTTCATACAGCCCACACTCATTTTCCCTGCCACCAAGTGAGGATGCCCATCGAGAAAGGCCATCACATACAGGAGGTCTCTGCAACTCGTCGGCATTGATTATAATGAGGAAGACATTCTATTGCCACCTGATGTTAGTCTACCTAATAACCATGCAGCTGTTCTGATTAATAAATGGCCTAACATTTAAAAAAAGGGACTTGAATAGCAGTTTTACCTAACAGAGCGTCCTTTATAAATTCCAAATAAAACAGAGCTTCCTACAAATAGAGAAAGGATTACAGTAAATCCCATTGTTTAGAATTCAAAAGCCAACTTTGAAGGCGGGAATGGATTAGAGCAGTCTACCTTGCTAGAGTTAACAGAGCATCATTTTCATCAATAATTACCCCTCTTAATTGCAGCTCGATTAATTTTTGGTGCTAAGTAAAACTGGAAACTACTGGAAAGACATCCAAGTCTATAGGAACAAATATTGATCTGGTAAAGACTCAGAGTCCTGTAAGGAGACGATAAGGAGAAATAGCTACACTTGGAAGATAGATGGCATCAGTATAAAAATGTGGCATGGTAAACATGTCCTTGGGCAAACAATTTCCCATTGCACAGATTTATTAAAACAGCATTATCCCATCCTTTCCTGGTAAAATTTTATACAGTGCCAAGCACAAGAGCAAGTTTGCTTTTACAAGCTGATACACTGAATCTGTTGAACTGAGCCACCTTCTCCTACAATGAAGTGAGGTGACTTCAACAAAATTGGATTTTGATAGATAACTATAAAACAATAATTTTTAGAGAAATATTGAACTATTCTCCATCATCAATTAACATTTACTGAGCACACATTGAGTGCAAGGCACTGTATTATGGGTTCTGTGCCTATTCTTAGGAGAATGATAATGTATCTGTCTTTTCATAATAGGATTGCAAGCAGTCTAGAAGATATTTCTGATGCTAAGTAATTAGAACAAGTACAAGGTAGTAATAAGTACAGGAAAGAAACAAATGCATAATATAACAGGGAATGCCAAGCATATCTAGGGTAAAGGTCATAAACTCAAACACTCACAAGGACTGGAATGGAAAACAGGTACAAATTGGAGTGGGAAAACAGGAAACTTCCCAAGGTCTGCAACCAGCAAATCCCAACGAAGGCTTTCACATTAGATAGACTAAGTAACAATTACAAAAAAAAAAAAAAAAGAAGAAGAAAAGGCAGAAGGACAATTTGGCCTATGGTCCCACAATCTCTACCACCACCATCCATGCCATAGAGAAGTAGAAACACTGGCTCTGAGCTCAGAAAACCTGACTTTGAGGATCACTTCTAAAAGGGACCAATTATGCAATCTTGAGCAAATTACTTATTTTTGCCAAGTTTCACTTTCCTCCTCTTCAAAAATGAGAATAACAATGTATGCTCAGCTTTACTAATGTCATTGAGAGGTCCAAAAGAAATCCTATAAATGAAAGAAATTGGTAAACTTGAAGAGACCTCAACAATGTGAGGAAACTTATTATGATAATAAGCCAGAGAACTATGTATAGGTAGCATCAACTGTGAAATATCGGATTAGCTGTTTATTATATAGTATAGTATGTGGGTTATTTGTATCGTATATGACACACATTTGAGAAAGGGCAATTGCATATAGAGCCGATTACTACTATCTGGAGAAACACCTTCCCTCTAAATAACTAGTCATGCCACTGGCATGGAGATGCAGATGACAGTGGACTTGATGAGTGATTCTCAAGATAGATCAATGATTGAAAGAAACATCTGCCCAGTGTAGGGGGAGCGAGAAGACTGTGTAACTAATTGTCCAATTACTCTTTTTATCACTATATTTACTTTGCTTTGGGGTTCAAATAATATTAAAGTAAAATATGCCATTTTAAAGTGAATATTTGAAAACATTAGAACAAGAATAACAGAGTTTAAAGGTTAAGATTGATTTTTTGTTTAAGTGTTTTATGAAGAAATTAATAAAATATCATTGAAAGACACTTTATAAACCTAAATCAATGGTGAGTCACATATGTTGTTAGATAATAAGATTAAGTAACAGAAGGATGTCAGTTCTCCCCAGATTGCTAAATATATTTAATATAATTCCAACCCACATCTCACCAGGGGTTTAGGCTTTGATCGGCTGATTCTATAATGTTCAGTAAATGGAAGAGTAAAGGGCATTGAAACCAGGAAACTCCAGAAGAACAAGGTGAACAGAATACTAAGGTTTTTACACAGAACTATAGTTATTAAATAACTATAGTTATTAGTAGTCTTAATGTAATTAAATAATGTGCTTTTGCTACACATGCATGATAAAGTCCAGAAATAAACAGGCACACATAAGAAAACTATTTTTTATGGAATAGGCATTTCAGATGGGTAAATACATGGATGAAGCAATGAATGGTGATGAAAATCGGTTACACCTAAAGAAATACATTAAAATGGATCTGAATATCACAAAGGACACAAAAAGTCACAATAGAATATCTATAATCTTACGATAATGAAAATTTTCTTAATATACAAAAACTTGTAAAAGAACAAGTCTGATGAATACAACTACAATTAAAGATATCATGCTTGTCAAAAATAAAAATATCCCACTTGATATGGCTCAGTGGTTGAGCATGGGCCTATGAACCAGGAGGTCATGGTTCAATTCCTGGTCAGAACTCATGCCTGGGTTGTGACCTAGATCCCCAATGTGGGGTGTGCAAGAAGCAGCCCATCAATGATTCTTTCTCAGCACTGATGTTCCTATCTCTCTCTCCCTCTTCCTTACTCTCTGAAATCAATAAAAATTATATTTAAAAAAATAAAAATAAGAGAGTAAAAAGAAGTCACAAGCTGATATTTTTAGCCTAAAACACCAATAAAAGATTCACTCCCAGAATATAAAAACTACTATAAATCAATAAAAAAAGGTAAGAGCCAAGAAAAAAGATGTTTAAATAAAGGAACAGAATTTTGCAGGAGAGTAAAGACACATAATTCTCAAGCACTTCATTCCCAATACTTAGCAAAAAAATTTTAAACTAAATTTAAAATTTAGCAAAAAAAATTTAAAACATATGCCATTTGGTGGTGTGAAAATGGGTACAGCACTTAGAAAATAATTTGGTATTTTCTAATAAGGTTAAGCAGTTGTACATCCTATGATCCAGCAATTTTAATCCACATATAAATCCTGAAAATAACTCCTGCATGTGTGAACCAGGAGATATGGACAAGAATGTCCATAGAAGCAGCGTTCATAATAACAAAAATATGAGGATCTCAACTTTAATGCCAACCAACAGCACAATAAAAAATAAATGATGGTGTAACCATTCAATGAATAATTCGAAAGCAGAGAAAATGGATAAAATACAGGCATCAACTTGGGTGAATCTAACAAACATACTATTGAGCAAAATGTCTTAAAATAAATCATTAACTATCATTTTACTTATATAAAGCTCAAAAGCTGGCTAAACTAAGAGAATTTTGATTTAATACACATAGGTATTAAAGCTATAAATAAAAAAAAGTGTAGAAGTGATTTACACAAAATTCAGTACAGCCTTGTATCCCCATGGGGTGGTGAAAGGAAAGGGGTTCGGGGAGTGGGCACCAGATGTCTATAAGTTTGTAACTGTTTAGTTCTTTTTTTTAAATATATATTTTTATTGATTGGGGGGGACGGCTTCTATAGAGACAAATATCATATCGATTGGCTGCCTCCTGCATGCCCCCTACTGGGAATGAAGCCTGAAACTTTGGCATGTGCCCTGATCAGAAATCCCATCTGGGATCTCCTGGTGCCTGGGTCGATGCTCAACCATTGAGCCATACTGGCTGTCCATGACTATTTTTTCTTAATCAGGGGGTGGTGAGCACAGTGTTCACCTTCTTATCATTGTGTAACTCACAGATGCATATTAAATTATTCATCTATATGTTAAATTTTATAAATAACACCTTTTAAAGAAAAAATTATTATCAAAGTATGTAAGATGGTGGTTGATGAGAAATTAACTAAAACAACTAATTGACTGAGTATGAGCATATTTTGAAGGAGCAGGATAAAGTGAAGGATAAATAATATGAATTACAACTCCATTCTTTCCTGATATTTAAAAAATGACAAAAGAAAAAAATGAGGAAAGAACAATATTTTTAGGGGACAAATGTCTTCCATAAAAAAGTGCTTATTATTCATAAATATTTTCCAGATATTTATATGCTCATATTAGGAGAGAAAAAAACAAACACATTTGCTCCAAATGGTGATAAAATCAACTGATATTTCTCATGTAAATTACATCCATAGCAAACCTTTCTCATTTTGATGATGAATCATCCTCTACCAAGCTTCTTAAGAAAGAGAGCTAAAGGGCATCATTTTAAAAAAAGAAAAATACGCATTTAAAAATGTATCATAGAAAGAGGAAAATTTCAATTTGGGTGATGCCAGTGAAAATGGATAATTTTCATTTACACAAAAAGATAAGTAAAATTCCTTCCAAGGACAGAATTGATGGATATATAATTAAACTTAGGCTACTTGGGACCTCACGAAAATGTAATTTGAAAGTATTTTTAGAAATAAAAAGAGAGTAAAGGGAAGAAGGAAGGCACTTCAAAGTATACCACTGGTTATTAAGAGCCATAACATCCTACAGAATAACAAATAGGATCAAAACAAACCCAAACAATCCAACCTCCAAACAGTGATTTCGAAGACCTCCTGGAAATACAATGAGTGTCTGAGTCTTATCAAGTAATTAATGATGCTACATTCATCTGCCTATTAAACAGAGCAACTTCTGCTTATATTTTATTACAAGAGCTATAAAAATCAGGCTAATTCCAAAAGTCTACAATCTAAAAAATTGATATAAGTATAAGAAATGATTTGGGGATGCAAATTTTTGTTTGAATATCAATTGTTTTGTTTGGATTTATGTATGATTATATATACTAGTACAAGATTACTTCTATATGTTAAAAGAAAGAAACTGATAGAAAAAGAAGGGGGACGGGGTGGAAAAATAGCCAGAGAATCTTTAGTTAGTAAAACAAGTCCTGAAATGAGATGTTGGCAGGCAATAATGTATCCAATGAAGGTTGAAAGAGCTGGAGTAAGTGGCTGCCAATATGACTAGTGACACTGGCTTTTAGCTTATTATACTACTATTAAAATGTTGCCTACACACCATAAATTATCTTGTTTGTAGTTTGGGTCATAATCAGAAGAGAAATTAAGAAAACTTTCTCTGTGAGCAGTTAGATTTACCACAAAACCAAGCGCATCTGAGTCTCAGTTTCCCTGGGGCCAATGCATTAAGAGCAATAAATAAACATACCAGTAACTATTTAGAGTCAGTATGTCTCAGGATCCCAAATTTAATCTAAGTCACCAAGAGAGAAAATTTTATAGGTGACTTTACTCAAGACAATTTTTGTAAAAACTTCCTCTGTTTTAAAGCACAGGATAATCCATGTTGGTCTTTCACCTGTTTTTAGATTCAGAATCCTTACCCCTGAGTTCTGTGATATGACTGAATACAAAATCTACTCTGTGAAATTTCAGTGCTGTCCACAGAAACCGTAGTGATAGCTGGTGAACTTTTAGGGAGAAATTCACAATTTCCCCATAGCACATAGTCTTCTACTACAATAATTCAGCACTTCATAGATACATGGTAAATAACACATTGCATTTTGCCATCATATTTTATAGATTCTGTTAAATGATTGAGTTAATTTCAAAATGTTATATTCCTTTCAGTCTCGGCAACATTTTTAGACAAAAAATATATAAAGAAATACAATAATCTCTATAGACTTCAACTAATTATTTTGTTTGTTTTACATCCATGGCATCTAATCTAATAAAAGAGTAATATGCTAATTTTGTCACTCCATGACATCCCAAGCCATGCCCACCAGCCAATCACGGCAACTATATGCAAATTAACCCAACAAAGATGGCAGCTGGCAGCCATGGAGCTAGAGCAAGCAGGAGGCTTGGTTGCCCCGGCAATGAAGAAAGCTAAGCTTCCCGCCTGCTTAGGCTGGTTGTGGCCTCTGCTCAAGGCAACAAAGTTTCAATTATAGAAGATAAATAAACCCCAGATACCTGCTTACAGCCAGTCTCACAGGGAGCTTGGGTTGCTAGTGGCCTTGGCTAGCCTGCAAATAGCCATCAGCCCTCACTCAGGATGGCCCCACCCTCATGGGGTGAGGGTTCCTGCTAGGGAGCTTGGCCAGCCTGCAAACAGCCCTCAGCCCCTCACCCAAGCTGGCCAGGCACTCCAGGGGAGACCCCT
This sequence comes from Murina feae, assembly GCA_004026665.1. Lineage (NCBI taxonomy): Eukaryota > Metazoa > Chordata > Mammalia > Chiroptera > Vespertilionidae > Murina > Murina feae. Next base: position 41,267 of record PVJC01005153.1, on the reverse strand, counting down.
CCCTGAAAGGGCTGTGGCCAGCCTGCAAACAGCCATCAGCCACTCATCCAGGCTGGCCAGGCACCCCAGCAGGACCCCCTCCCTGAAAGGAATGTGGCCAGCCTAAAAATGGCCATCAGCCACTCATCCAGGCTGGCCAGACACCCCAGCAGGAACCCCCACACTGATCTGGGACACCCTGCAGGGCAAACCAGCCGGTCCCCACCCATGCACCAGGCCTCTGTCCTGTATAATAAAAGGGTAATATGCAAATTGACCCTAACAGCAGAACCACTGGAAATGACTGGTCACTATGACACACACTGACCACCAGGGGGCAGATGCTCAATGCAGGAGCTGCTCCTGATGGTCAGTGCACTCCCACAGGGGGAGCTCTGCTCAGCCAGGCTGATGGCTACCAGTACAGCGGTGGTGGTGGGAGTCTCTCCTGCCTCCTTAGCAGCACTAAGGATGTCTGACTGCAGCTTAGGGCTGCTCCCCGTTGGCAAGTAGACATCCCCCATGGGCTCCCAGGCTGCCAGAGGGATGTCTGACTGCCAGCTTAGGCCCAATCCCCTGGGGAGTGGGCCTAAGCCACCAGGTAGACATCCCCCGATGGGTCCCAGACTGTGAGAGGGCACAGGCCAGGCTGAGGCATCCCACCGAGTGCACAATTTCCGTGTACCAGGCCTCTAGTATAATATAAAAAAGACATTTTAAACATATGAGAAGAACAAGCTAGAGTTTTCTATTGTCTAAAAATGTAGGTGAGTGGCTATAAGCATTAAGCATATAAGTAAATTTGCTTTACATCTATATATGTTTAGTTAGGTTATTTTTAATAAGGACCCAAGCAAAGACTAAAGATTTGTCCTAAAAGAAAAGTACAGGTAAATAAAATTTAGTGGAATCAGGCTACAGTAAGAAAAGATCTAATTATTTGGTAGGACTATAAATGTGTATGTGCAAAAGAAGTTATTTTATGGTCAAAGTGGTTATTTTTCAAAGTTATATATCCTATATAATCCTATATAATAAAAGAGAAATTAACCATCCCTTTGCTATGCTCACCAGCCAATCAGGATGAATATGCAAAATAACCTAAAGATAGTGGGTTAATTTGCATACACAGGTACCTGGCAGAGAGCAGAAGTGGGAGAGCCAGCAGATTGGGGGGATGTGGTTCTCTTGGTTGCTCCCTTGGGGGGACATGGCTCCCTTGGTCACAGGTCAGAGGACATGGCTCCCTTGGGTTTAGTAGTTCTCGGAATAGTAGTTCTGATGGGAGCCCCAAGACCAAAAGTGGAAGCCCAGAGCACAGGGAGCACCAGGAATGCTGGGAGTCATAGTTCTGGTGGCAAGTGGCTCTCCTAGACACTAAAGCAAAGAGAGCCTGGAGCAAGTAACTGTTGTGGTAGGGGATGGAGGGAAAGCAAAGGTGAGAGACATAAGTAAAATCAGAGTGTCTAGGAAAAATTAAAGGGAAGATATCTTAAAATTTCCAGGAAATCTCCACCAATGAAGCAAAGAAAAAAAAAAAAAAGCCTCTATTATTCTGTGAGCAACAAACCAAACTGGGTTGAGGATCTCACACAATTTGCTCATATGATTGCAAAGACAGACAGAAACTCCCGGATTGGAGAGGGCTCCCCTGAGGGCTCCCAGATTGGAGAGGGTGCAGGTTAGGCTGAGGGACTCCCCCACCCCCCCCCACCTACCCCACCCCCAGACACGAATCTTTATGCACCGGGCCACTAGTATATATATTATACATTTCCTTAAAGTTCTACATCATTTCCCCTGAATCTATGGATCATCCAGTTCTACAGAACTTAAGTCAGGACACTGACATACATTTTGGCACCAATTTCAAGACTGAAAATGTAAAAATCTGAAAATACCAATTTTTCATTTTTTTAGGTATTTGCATTCCATGTCATTAAATATCAACTGAGACATTTTAATACTGTATTTTTCAGTCTGTGGTACTTCATTATGAGTGCAGTCTACATGAAAATATGTTCTCGTGGCACAATATTCTTCCTATATTATAAATACTTTTTATCTGTGCAGTATTGCATGCCGAGCAGACCAAGGCTCTGAGATGGAACTGAGCCTTTTAACCCAGGCCTTCAGACATTAAGCACCTTTCATTACACAACAGTTGTCTCCCTAATGAGGTTTTAGTCAGTTAATGAGATTGAAACATCTCTATCATCCTCTATGCAATTGATTTTTTCCTGTTAAATGAGAGTAGAGTCAATGGACATGTGTAAAAGGAAATAAAACTACAAACCCAACCAAGAAGAGGAAAGTCTTCCTCCTAGAATATCTTCAGTGTCACACAGACCACATCACCCCCACAGTCACAGTAAAGAACGAAGCCCTAATTAGAGAAATCATTCCCATTAGAAGGAGAGTGATATTGCTTCCTTTTCTCCCATATATATATGGACAATGCCTAGAGCAAAGAAATGTTCACTAGTCACTCCAACAGCAACTAATGCTTATGAAAAAAAATAGATTTAAACAAAATGCCTAGTAAAGTAACTATATAAATGATGACTGAATTTCAACAAATCCAAAACAACTATAAGGAATCCTACCTACCTATAATTTTCTGCATCTTAGAAAGGCCTATAGTGTGTGTGTGTGTGTGTGTGTGTGTGTGTTGGGTTTTGTTTTTGTTTTTGTTTTTGAACTCTCATCCTTGTTCTCATCTCAGATACAGAGAATAAAATCTAAGGATTTCTTCTCAACTGTTTGGGCTGTTAGACAACAAAAAAGTGAAAAACCAATATCATCTTTTGCTTTCTAACACAAGCACAGAATATGACATGCAATTATATATATTTATTCCATAAATGATATTAGGGATCTTCTCCAGAGGCAACAAACACTACACAGTATTTTCCTCACAGAAACACATTCCTTAAAAATGTTAGCCAGACATTTTGTTTTCTATTTTTTACTGCCTTTCAGATTTAATGGATTAGAGTTGAAAAGTCAACACTTAAAAATAAAATGTGGTTTGGAAGTGGTTATCTGTAAATATGAGTTCATTATTCCCCTTTGACAACCACAAGTAAAGGCAACAAAATATGTTCTGTCCATCTTTGACATAAAGAAATATTTTCCAGATGACCTAGAGATTATGGGCTTTATGCAAAAGCAATTTCATTGTAAATGAATGTATACATTCACATATGTAGGCATTATTTCCCAAAACTGTAAATGGTTCTCCTCTAAAGATTTTGTTTATAAGTTTCTTCTAAAGCTTTAAATGTGTGTGTGTGTGCACACCCACAAAGTCAGAGGGACAGCCACAGCCATGGACATACTCCCAAAGCAAGGAGTTGTCTATCCTATTTTTAATCAGCTTTTCAACTATACTTCGCTACTCCAAGTATGGTCCATGGCCACGCAGCATCAGCATCCCCTAGGAACATCTTAGAATTAAAGAACCTCAGACTCCACCTAAGACCTACTGCATTAGAATTTGCATTTTAAGAAGGCTATAGGTGGTTCCAAAACACATTAAGGTCTAAGAAGCACTGATCTAGACCTCTCAACCCAATTCCTAACTACTTCCGCAGTACTGTAACTCAACTTGTTAAAACTGGATGTCATTGCCAGTTGTTGAGAAGCTATTCAATGACACACACAAGACTTTCTCCCTGATATTTCCTGTAGTGCTAAGAGCATGGGCTTCCATCTAGTTATCTAAGTAGAGACATGCAAGCTGTATTAGACTTCCCATGAGGTCAAGAACCAAGCTTGCGATATTGTTCATGATGTCCTTGCATCTAGGGACTAGTTGGAACTTAATATCTATTGAATGAATAAAATTGGTGTGGTACATGGATGACTATGCAGCCATTAAAAGGAAGGATCTCTTACCCTTTGAGACAGCATAGGGGGACCTGGAGAGTATTTGCTAAGTGAAATAAGCTAGTCAGAGAAAGTCACTCATATGTAGAATCTAAGGAACAAAATGAACTGAAAAACAAAATAAACCTAAAAACATAGAAGCATGGAACAGACTGTGGAATCTCAGAGCTAAGGCAGAGGTGGATTAACCCACCCGGTTGAGGAGATTAACCTAATAATTTATATGCATACATGCATAACCAATGGACCCATACAATAGTGTAGTGAAGGGCTGGGATGGGATAGGGGGAGGGATAGAAGGGGTGAATGGGGGAAGTGTGTGTGGGGGGAGTATCTGTAGTACTTTCAATAATAAAGATAAAATTTAAAAATAAAAATAAAGGAAAAACATTTAAAAAATAAAAAACTAGTAATCATGCGGACAGATCCCTGCATCTCTCCTCTGTAACACTGCTGGAGACTTAATTAGTTGCTTAGCCTTGGATTTCTTCTTCTATCAGTACTGGAGTTTATTTTCATGTAACATGAATTGTGTTTCATTTAAATAAAATAAAGTTATCCTATATAACTACCAACTTAATATTTCTAGAACACACAGTCTCTCTCACTTACATACTCCATCATGCTTTAAAACTCTTTAAGGTCCCTCCATAGCCTAAGATATAAAGTTCCTTACCTAAGTACAGCTACAGCCTCCTCTTCTAACATTATAACTCACTGTCCTACTCATCTGCCCCAACCACATGCCCTGCATTCCACCTTTACTGAAGTATCAGCACTCCTTCCTCTCAACCCCTCAACTCAAACTGGCATCAATTGAATCATTATGGCCTACACTATAAAGGAGTGCATTAGTTTTCCACTCTGAAAACCTATATTATGTCTTAAAAAATTAAAATTAATCATGATAATTAGAAATAATTTCTATGAAGTCATTAAATATGGAAATTAAAAACCTAATAAAAAAATACCTCAGTTTTATTGGGAGTATGTTTCTGCCTGGGCTAATAGGCTCAAAGTTCTTAATATACTATCCTAATAAATTAGGCCTGAAGACACTAACATCTAGTGTGTTCTTAAGCTTGGGCATTTTTCATTTCTCCAGAGATCTACCAAAAAACAGACAACTACCTATAAAATTTTAATTGTCCATTTGCTGTGTGTTGTGCATGAATCTTTTTTTTTTTCTAGGTAAATACTACAAAAGAGACAGATTCCATGCTGTACAATTGAATCTAAAAAGTAAATACCATTCTTAGTTTTTACTTTAGGGTCATAAAAAAGAGAGCGACTAAACTACATAAATTGGGGGTATATGAACATGTAGCTCCAAAATGCAAATCTCCTTCATTTTTACATCTCAATTCTTTTTTTGAAAGTTATCTGACTTTCATTATATTGCACACCCAATCCCCATACAGAACACCCACATCCTCCACCACCAAAGTGCCCTAACTCTACTCAACTGTGGCACTTCAGTAAAGCCTTTCTTAACTTGTACCTAAATAAAGTACCCAACCTCTCGTTTATGCCCTCATCCTAACCTATATTAACTTCTGTCAGAGTTTTTGCTATCAAGTTATTCACATGTGTGTCTCCTAGGAAACTCTTACGCCCTTGTTTGGGTACAGAGCCTATGCTTCTCCATCTATTTTCCCCAATTATTTCACATAGTGTCTCACAATTAGTAGTAACCAAACTACTAAAGTAGGTTCAATAGCATTCACAGCCACAAATGCAGTTTGTTGAAGAGTTGGAACTTTCTAAGCAAACTGCATTCTGATTTAAACGTGAATCTCTCTGGGAGCTGAGATGAACCCCATTGAGCCATGAGCTGGACACAAAATGGGACATAGAATTAGAGGACAGGTAGAAACTAACAACTGAGGTACACTCATGACAACAGTGAAAAGGCTCAAGCAGCAATGAGGTGGAAGGAAGACTAGAAAGGAAGAAAGAAAAAGGGAAAAGCAGTCTAATGACAAGTTATCCTTCATAAAAAGCACTGAAAAGCTAGTATTACATATGTTTTACATATATAGCATCACATACATTGTATATAATATGAATATAACATGTAGTTTATAGGTTATAGTATATAGTATATATTACATATATAATTTCACATACACAACACATATTTTGTGTAGTATATAAATTTGTCCACATATAGTATGCCCTCAATGCCATCATGGATTTCTTAAGTATATAATAGTCATATTAATCAAGCAGCTGTGGATGAGTTGAACATTAAGGATATACATTACAAAATGAATTTAACATGTATAGTCTGACATCAAATGACTTTAGCAATATTTCAAATAATACAAAATCATATATAAAATACCATCAATCATTTGTATTGCTGGACCAATATTTAAGACCCACCCAATTTCAGCACAACGAACATGGAAAGCTCATTACCCGTGAAGTCTAGCCGAGTATAGCAGTGCCACTCAAGGTGAACTGCTTTTTTTACCAGACCCTAAGGTGCTAAGTACAAGTATCCTGAGCAAACAGAAATTTTAGAGCGATTTGGTATTTTCACACCTATTGAATTTAATAATAATGGACTTATGTTTTACTTGGTGTTTTTATTAAATTGTGTAAATTAATTTTGCTGGATTTTATGAAATATCAATCTGCTCTGGATTAAAAGGAGGCATTGGAGGATAGTGACTCGTCCTTCACCATGAAGTTTGGGAAGCACTGCACTATTAGAAGTAATCCCACCAGAAGCACACACAGTTAACCACTAACTACTACTGGTCACACACTAGAAGTTGACATGGGCTGAGAATTTCAGGTAAAAGATCAGAGACAATTTGAATGTGGTTGCTTTAAGCTGCTCACCAACTTGGAGCATTGAAAGCAGTGCCTTAGGGATGCAACTTCTTTTATTTATTAGACTACAGGCCCTGTGCACGAAATTTATGCCCTGGGGGGGGTATTCCCTCAGCCCAGCCTACACCCTCTCCAATCAGGGCCCCTCAAGGGATGTCTGACTGCCTGCTTTGGCCCAATCCCCAGGAATTGGGGCGAAACCGATAGTCAGACATCCCTCTCATGATCCTGGACCACTTGCTCCTAATCGCTCACCTGCCTACCTGCCTGGTTGCCCCTAACTGCTCCCCCGCTGCCAGCCAGGTTGCCCCCAACTGCCCCCCCCCACCGGCCTGGTCACCCCACGCAACCTGCTTGTTCAGTCGTTTGATCATCCCTCACTAACACCCCTGCCAGCCTGGTTGCCCCACACAGCCTGCTGTTCAGTCTTTTGGTTGTCCCTCACTAATCCCCCTGCTGGCCTGGTCACCCCATGCAGCCTGCTTGTTCAGTCATTTGGTTGTCCCTCACTAACCCCACTGCTGGTCTAGTCATAGGTAGCCATCTTGTGAGGGTGTGAGGGTTAATTTGCATATTATCTCTTTATTATACAGGATGAGTGCATTTGGCATTGTTATCTAGGGGACAATGAAAATGTCCCCATTTTAAGAAAAATAATACTTTGTAGTTGAAATTGATGAATATAGAGTCAGTACTTTCTAGGGTCCACTTTAATCCTAGTATTCTCTCTGATTCTCCTGTTAGCTTATTGCTGCAAAATGTGCTAAATGAATTCATCTGCAGTTTGAACAATAGTTTATTTGACACCAGAATCAAGGAAAGAGTCTTCAGTTAAACTTATAATCTGTACTATACACAATGTGGTATGAGACTGGAGCCTTAAAATCTAAGAAATAACAGAGGAATGTATTGCCTTAGAAATAGTAATCATTGCTTTAGTTATGGTACAGTAAAAATGAATGAATGAATGAGGGAGGGAGAAAAGAAAAGAGGGAAGGAAGCAATTCCATTTGCCTGGAGAAATGAGGCACACAATCGATAATGTGAACAGCTAGTGATAAATAAGGCCATGAAAAAGTTGAAATTTTATTTGGAAAAAAAAACACTACAGTCATTAAAGATGGGAATTTAGCAAACTCTAACATGATGTGATTCTAAGTAAGAGAGAGGGATTCGATACTTCAGTTGCTTTAGATGAGGTGAACTCATCATAGTTTTAAATAGACTGTCCACTATAAGCTTAAATTATCACCACATGAAACTCTGATAGACTGAATACTGACCTGCAAATTAACAATCAAGCATATTGCAGACAAAAAATATAAAAGAGCCTCTTTGCTTATAACCAGCATGGTGCTGATTAGAGAAAAAGTGAGACCTTAGCAATTTTTAAATTGCTATTGTTAAAATAGAAATTAGCTGAACTAGTGATGAGAAACATAATACTTCACCTGTCATAAAAACCACACCTTCCCCTCCCATACAGACTTGTTGATAAAGATCAACTTTTACTGCCAAAGTATTAATAGCTATGCAAGGAAGAAAGCTATGGAATTTGGTTTTGCAATTTAATAAACTTGCTCATCAATGAATTGCTATATCAAATAATATTGTGGTATGTTTCCTGAAGTGAATCCAGTGGATTTTTTGTTTTTTCCCAAACCATCACATGTCAGCAAAAATGCACTGTTATGCCCTAGCTGGTTTGGCTCAGTGGATAGAGTGTCAGTCTATGGACTGAAGAGCCCCAGGTTCAATTCCAGTCAAGCACACATGCCCAGGTTGCAGGCTCAGTCCCAGGTGGGGGGCATGCAGGATGCAGCCAATCAATAATTCTTTTTCATCATTGATGTTTCTATCTCTCTCACCCTCTCCCTTCCTCTCCGAGATCAATAAAAAATATACTTTAAGCCCTAACCAGTTTGGCTCAGTGGATAGAGCATTGGCCTGCAGACTGAAGGGTCCCAGGTTTGATTCCTGTCAAGGACAGGTACCTTGGTTGCGGGCACAACCCCAGTAGGGGGTGTGCAGGAGGCAGCTGATCAATGTTTCTCTCTCATCGATGTTTCTAACTCTCTATCCCTATCCCTTCCTCTCTGTAAAAAATCAATAAAATACATTAAATAGCACTGTTATCAGAGAATAATACAGATGGAATTTCTCTATTGCTAGCGGGGTGGGGTCCTTGGGCACCACTGGAATACACATTTCCGGAGGCCCCCATAGGAGAATGAGATGTGGTAATAAGCACTTTTGTGTGGAGTTTCCCAAGTCCCATTTCTCTTAAACCAGTCCTGGAAAATGTGCTGCTGGGGTATCGGCAGAGCTGGAAGCAAAACCAGTGTCCAAAATTTCAGTTCCATGTTGTAGTTGAATACAACACAGCATCAGACTAATTCTAGTCTATTAGTCCATTGTGGGGTCCACATAGCCGTAGACCACTGGGTCAGTACAGAATGTGAGAGCTCCACAAGCTACGAGTCAGGTGCAAGAGCAAAGGCAAGAGAAGGGGCAAGGTCTCCTTTGTTCAGAAGTTTATGTATCTCAGATTTCAGATGCTTACAGTGGCCAAGCCTATTCTGGTCAATGACCTGCTCCCAGCTGTGACTTGAAGTAATCACCCTTCCTACTTCATTTAGACTTTACTGGGCATGAGTCTATTTTTTCTTTGTCTAGTCCCTTCCCCCAAGATATTCGGGGAACAGACCTGGAGAGTGCTAAACTATAGCTTTCTGGACAAAAAGCATGCCTATATTACCTGGCCTTCCCTTGATCCTTTCCTGTCAATTAATTGATAAGTAGGTTAATTACAACAATATCAATATCATCAGGTTTGGGTATATGCATGATCTTTCCAGAAATGTTTTCCAATATGGTTATTACTATTTGTGAAAGTCACAGTATTGTCACATAAATAATACCTCTCAGTCCATATTTGTAATACCATTCTGAAATGTCTACCTATTACAAAATACTTCTTCCCTCCCCAAACTGATTTCAGTAGTGTACTAATATTGTTGTTCTCTCATGAATAAAAGCTCTTTCCTTTGAGAAGTATTATCTTTAATAGCTCAATTCAAAAAACTTAAGGCCCTTAAGAGAATCACCTTAAAATGTAATTAAAACTATGTTGGGTAACTTATTCCCTAGTAATGCACTAAGGAATGCACACCTCTTAAGAGTCAATTTTTCTGAAGCACATGTATAACAACTTTTTGTTAAGATAATTGGAAGTACTTGCATTATTAGGACTATTAAGTTTTCTCTGATGAGCCAAATAGTGCACTGTGATTTTTTTTTTTGAAACCTATATTTTTCCTGGATTTAATCATTACCTCTCTTGTTTCCTTTGCCTAGATTCTTTACAAACTCTCCAGTATTTAAAGCCACTTAAGATACAGGTTTCCACAGCAAAATATAAGAATCTTAGAAGACTCCATAGGCAGCAAATCATCAGACATATGCCATAGCAATATCTTTACCAATACAGCTCTAGGACAATGGAAACTATGGAGAAAATAAACAAATGGGACTACATCAAAATACAAAACTTCTGCACAGCAAAAGAAACCATCAACAAAACAACAAGAAAGCCCACTGCATGGGAGAACATATTTGCCAATGCTATCTCCGATATGGGTTTAATCTCCAACATTTATAGGGAACTCATACAACTTAACAAAAGGAAGATAAACAACCCAATCATAAAATGGGCAAAGGGCCTAAATAGACACTTTTTGAAAGATGACATACAGAAGGCCCAGAGACATATGAAAACATGCTCAAAATCACTAATCATCTGAGAGATGCAAATCAAAACAACAATGAGATACCATCTCACACCTGTCAGAATGGCTATCATCAACAAATCAACAAACGACAAGTGCTGGTGAGAATGTGAAGAAAAAGGAACCTTCCTGCACTGTTGGTGCGAATGCAGACTGTGCAGTCACTGTGGAGAACAGTATGGATTTCCCTCAAAAAGCTAAAAAGGTAACTCCCATTTGACCCAGTAATCTCACTTCTGGGACTATATCCCAAGAAACCAAAACACCAATCACAAAGGATACTCGCACCCCTATGTTCATATGTTCATAGCAGCACAATTCACCCTAGTTAAGATTTGGAAAAGGCCTAAGTGCCCATCAGCAGATGAATAGATTAGAAAACTGTGGTACATCTACATAATGGAATATTATGCTGCTATAAAAAAGAAACTTTTCCCATTTGCAACAGCATGTATGGAACTGGAGAGCATTATGCCAAGTGAAATAAGCCAGTCAGAGAAAGATAAATATCACGTGATCTCACTCATATGTGGGATATAATGATCAACATAAACTGATGAACAAAAATAGATCCAGAGACAAGGTAGCACTGAACAGACCATCCAACCTCAACGAGAAGGCGGGGAGGGGGTTATTAGAGATCAACCAAAGGACCTGTATGCATGCATATAAGCATAACCAATGGACACAGACACTGGGGCAGTGGGTGCTTGCCCTTGTGGGTGGGAGTGGCGGGGGAGGGGGGTGTTAATAGGGAAGGAAGGAGACATATGTAATACTTTAAACAATTAAAAAAAATGACACGGGGACCCAGGGTCAGAAACATCAGGTACCCTTTGTCCTGGAGCCCTCAATTCTCCTGCTCCAATTAGAGTTGATTGTTCTCTAGACCTGGCAAATAGCTATTGTTCTTTGATTTTCCTTTACTTCCGGGTTCCGTATTGCTACAGGGACATACTATGTCACTTGGATTCTTAATTCCTTGTCTACAACACATTTCTTTTTTCTCATTTAAAGGCTTTAGGACCTGGTCTTCATGCCTAGAATTCTAAAATTTCATGATAATATCTTGGCTTTTTATTCCATTAACGTGGTTCATTCACACTTAGAATGTGGAGCTTGCATACTCCAATTCTAAAACAATCTTTTATTACTTCGATAATTTATTTTTTACATTGGCTCTGCTCTTTTAATGAAAACACTATCAGTTGAATAATCTGATTTACTTGTTATTTTTTAAGGATAGTCCCTTCATATTCAAACCTTTCGATTGATTACTTTATTCTGCTTTCTTTTTTTAAGTTTCACATAATCCGTCTTATTTTAATTGTTCTGTTTGTAATAACATTACTTTTATTATGGATGTACTGTCTCCTCTTATTTCTTTAAGTTATTTTTCTTTTTTAATTTTTTTCTGCCTCTTAACTATAAATTTAGCTTCTCCAAGCTCCTTTCTAATACTTCATGCCCCTCACTGTGACTTATTTCTTTCTTGTTGAAATATACTCCAAATACATGATAATCCTTGGATATATTTATGAGTGAGAAAATAAGATGCTGACTAGGAACACTATGGGCAAGGGCTGCACCTTATTGACAAATGGGTTTCTCAGCAGAGTGAGCAGGCAGGGACCTGATCCTTCAAATGTGTAGATCTTTTCTGTAGAGACAGTTTCTCCAGAAAATAAGCTTTCACTTATGTCCCGTTCAGGAGTTATAGGACTGTCTGCCAATGCTATTGGAGATAACACAGTTGGGCATGGGGTTCCCGTGTCTACATCACTTTAGTCCAATGCCTCCACAGAATAAATCTCATCTCTGACTAAGAGTAGGGACATTGCAGTAATTAGTTGTCTGCTTATACAGTGGAAAGGGGCTTAAGGAGCATAACATATTCTATTTAGACTTTTAACAAACTCTGTTTTTGCCCGTATTTCACTCCCAGCTTCTGTGGTATTTAATAATGCCAATTCCTGTTTTTTCTTGGGTTTTAAACAGTACATTTGTTTCTGCTTGTTGGAACCTTCTTCTGCAAGCACCCAGGTATTCAACTCTTTATGCTGTAGTAATCCCTCCTTCCAGTTCATTTTACCCAGAAATTCAAGGCATTTCCAATCCATTTATCTCTTCTCCACTTCTCTTTCTTTATGGGTGTTTCTATCCTTTTCATTCCTTCAGTTTCAGTAATGTGTTCAGTGGGGAGCAGAGGCTCAAGCTGCCATGTTTAGCTGGAATCTCAAGATCTTTTTTGCACCCAGCTTGTGTGGCTCAGTGGTTGAGCATTCACCCTTGAACCAGGAGGTTAGGGTTCAATTCCTGGCCAGGGCACATGCCTGAGTTGCCTGCTAGGTCCCCAGTAGAGGGCATGCAGGAGGCAGCAGATCATTGATGTTGCTACCCCTCTATCTTTCTCCCTTCCTCTCTCAATAATCAATAAAAATTTATTTTTTAAAATTATGTCTTTTTTTCTATGACAGAAAATATGTTACCACTAATTAAATCAAAGTATCTGGATTTTATCACTGAAAAGCACCCTATTAGTCAGATTGTCCATTCACTCTTCCAATTTTAAATAAGAATTTGCTTTTTTTTTGGGGGGGGAGAGGGGGTGTTCCATAAGCCTCAAATAACAAATACACAAACAAAAAACTGACACATATTTACAAATAATTGAACCGTCTAAAATGATTCTTAATATTTATGTAGTAATGGGGATGGGGGAGGAGCCTCAAAGAGCTGCTGTCCTCTACATGTTCACTTTCTATAATTCAGGAGATCAAACCTATCAATCACCTATAAAATACAATGTTATTCCATCTCCTTGGCATCCACCAGAAATTTGCCTGCTAGTACTCCCTTGTAAAATGACAATGCACATAAAACAGTTGAACTCATTGGGAAAAGACATGTATGATGGAACATGAAGGCATGACAATGAGAAAAGATATTAATAGTAAGTGGTTTTCCTTGCTACTTATTCTGTATCCTCTATATCGTTATAAAGAAATCTCTTACAGTGTGCTAAAATAGCAACTGCACTTATCATGGCACAATAACAGCCAAAGGAAAGTCCAAAAAAATAAATAAAATACTAGCTTCATAACACAAAGAAATACGTGACGTTGGATTTAAATCAAGGTTTGGGCCTACTGCATGCATTAAACCAATTGCCAATTCACCATGATCCCATTCAATGTCCAGGTAAAGTCCATAAAAAAGCAAATGAAGAGGCCATAGAAGGTCAGTATTGATTCCAGAGAGATTTCTCTTCCTTCCTTAAATTTAAATTTAAAAGCTTTCATAGTTCCAACAAAAAAGTAAATAAATAGTAAAAGAAGAAAACCAGAAATGCACGTCTCTATTAAAACTTAGTGTTTGAGATGACCAAAGGAAAAGATGTGTGAGTTTACATTGCCCAAAAACATGAGTTCAGAGTATGGCCTAGTTATTATATTAGGTAAGGCAACTTGAGCAACATATACAGAAGCAAGCATGGAAAGTCTCCTGCTAATCAAAGCATAGTTTTCCCAAATTTTCTACTCACAAGGATTGTCATTTCTTCTGATCAGAACATCATTTAGATTCTCAATGAGTTTATCAAATATTTTAAATTATAATGGATGCTTGGCAGAGTTAAATGACTTGTTATGTGTAATGTTCAAATTGTAATAGGAAAGAATGCAAGAGAAATAATTGTTAAAATCTGAATTTTATTTCTAAATGCAGGACCATGTATAAACTAATAAGCATAACCAATGGACACAAAACACTGGGGGGTAGGGGAGGCTGGGGGAAGGGCAGGGGAAAAAAGAGATATATGTACTAATCTTTGCAATACTTTATGTAATAAAAAAATGGGAAAAAATAATAAAAATGAAAGTGTAAAAACTCCCCCAAAAATAAATAAATAAATTAGCTGTTCACTAAAAACATAAAAATAAAATAAGAAGTCAATTTTTAATAATACAAAGAATAAGAACAGGGACGACCTGTCCCATTCCATTTTTAAACCTCCCCTAATATTTATTATACAGGTCCACATACTTGAAGGTGCTGTCAAAATTGAATTGCTAATGAGAATGGCTCAAAGTACTAACATAGCTTGCTCCTCAAATGCAGATAAGATAATGAGAGCTCAGTGAATATGTTGTAGAAATTAAATGAAAACAAGATATGACACCTTCTCAAAAGCAAAGAAGAGCATAAAGTATATGCTGAACAATAAAACAAACATTTAAGTCATGAGTTCCTAATAATATAAGATTTTTACTTACTAATTCAAGGGGAAAGGTTTATAACTATGATTGAACAAAGTAAAATATTTTTTTTACTATTTTTCACTGAATACAACATTGTATTTTATGGATATTCGAGTTTTTCTTTTTTATTAAATTTGTTGGGGTGACATTGTTTAATAAGATTGTAATATTTTAGTAGAGTGCCAATCTTAAAGAGATATTCAACAAATAAATAATTTCAGCTGGTCTAGAATGTAATAAGGCTAAAGAGATTGTTCTTTTAATTATTATTCAGCAATTACTGAAGAAATAATGTGGTTTAAATATTGCTGTTTCCCAATGAAGAAATGGTGTACAGCATAGACAATTACTGTACTCTTGCTGGTTCTTTTCCTCTATGATCTAGAGCATGTTTTTACATTACCCCTAACACTCAGCCTACTACACAAAATGTGTTCATATGTCCTCCTGTTCATGAGCTCTTTGAGATCAGGAAAATATCAAGCATCTTGATGTCTCAAATACCTGATTTAGCCTATGAAAGCTACACCATTAATGAATAATGACACATGTCCATATTAGGCAACCTAGGGATGAATGTTGATTTTATTTCTATATTTGAACAACGGATTATCCCTTTGGTAATGGTCTAGGACATAAATAAAAAATACTTTACCTCTCAAATAATTTTAATCAACTGAAGGTTGTAGCCTGGAGCACTTTGTTAAAAACAATTCTAATAATGAATTTGGGCATGTAGTATAGTTTGCAATACACTGTGGACGCAGAAAGAAGGTAAATCAAGTATAAGCAATATTCTAAGCCTAGGCTGAAAAGTTTCATGGTCTTTAAGAGTGTAAAGCAGGACAACCTTGTGAAATGACATGATTGAAATTATTTTGATCATGAATAAGCAACAGCACACTTATGAATGTTAACATTTTTTTTTTCTCACGTGTACACACTTTAGCTAGATCAGGAAAGGTGATTCGCACAAATGTCTCATATATGTCATCAACACCATGCCTGCAAATATGGTAAACAGAGAGAAGGAGAAACAAATCTCTCATACACCCATTATAGATGATTGATTACATAAACAGTGAAAATAAATGAAATATTTTCTCAAATAAATATTCTAAACATCTATACTAACAAAGAGCTAATATGCTAATGGTTGATACGCTGTAATGGTAAGGACCAGGTCATTAGCATATTGGCTGGGGCACTGCTCCAGAGACTTGGTGGAAGTGGGGAGGCGCCTGGAGGAGGCAGGACAATCCCAAGCCAAAAAGAGCAGGGGTGAGAGCGCATAGCAGCCCCTCACCAGTACTTCGCCACCCACCACTGGCACTCTGAGTGCCCAGCGCCCCACCTGCCAGGGGAAGGAGCACAGCACAGCAGGCAAGAAGCTTCCACACTCTCCAGCAAGTGCCATGACAGGGCGGAATTGCCTCATTGCTCCGGATATGGGGCTGAAGCAGGGAGGCGCCAGAGAAGGCGAGACCAGCCCTAGGACACTGGAGGGACTGAGGGCCAGGCTTGAAGTGGCCAGAGAAGGCCAGAGGGTTTGGGGGCTAGGGCAGGCATGCTGGAGCTCTGCATGGACATGTTCGGGTGTCAAGGCAGGGTGGCTCCCAGAATGTTATAAAAGATATGCATTTTTAAAACTTCCCAGCCAACAATATTAGGTATATTTCTGGTCTTAGTGAAATAGTGTAAAATTGTATAAAGAATATTCTTTATGCCCTAGCCTGTGGATCAAAGGGTCCTAGGTTTGATTCTGGTCAAGAGCATGAACACTGGTTGCAGGCTCCTCGCTGCCCCGGCCTGGAACCTGGTTGGGGAGCATGCAGGAGGCAACCAATTGATGCGTTTCTTTCACATTGAAGTTTCTCTCTCTCTTTCCCTCTCTCATTCACTCTCTCTAAAAAGTCAATGGGGGAAAAAAACCTCAGGTGAGGATTAAAAAAGAAAAAGAATCCTAATAAAGAGAGAATATGCTAATTGACCCTCATGCTATCGCAAAGATGGCAGAGCCCACAGCCAATAAGGAGGAAATATGCAAATTGACTGTCTCACCCTCAAAGAAGACAGTGCCCATAGCCAATAAGGAGAGAATATGCTAATTGACTGCCCCACTCTCAAGATGGCAGTGCCCACAGCCAATAAGAAGGGAATATGTTAATTGACTGCCACACCCTCAAAGATGTCAGCGTCCACAAGATGGCTGGCAGGGGAGGGAGTTGTGGTAATCAGGCCAGCAGGGGAGAGCAGTTAGGGGTGACCAGGCAAGTAGGGGAGGGCAGTTGGGCGGGGATCAGGCCTGTAGGAGAGGGACGTTGGGGGGGACCAGGCCTGTGGGGGAGGGTAGTTGGGGGTGACCAAGCCTACAGGGAAGGGCAGTTGGGGGCAACTGGGATGGCAGGGGAGGACAGTTTGGAGCAACTGGGCCAGAAGCGGAGCAGTCAGGTATAAATCAGGCTGGCAGGGGAGTGGTTAGGAGGTGATCAGGCTGGCAAGCAGAAGTAGTTAAGGGCAATCAGGCAGGCATACAGGCGAGTGGTTGGGTGCCAGCAGTCCCGAATATTGAGAGGAATATCCCTGATTTGACAAGGTGTAGGCTGGGCTAAGGGACACCCCCACCACCACCCCCACCCCCACCCGCCACAGCACACAAATTTCATGCAGTGGGCCTCTAGGATAAGGTGACCAGATTTAAAGCAGTACACCATTGACTGGGTGGGTTCTTTCTTTTCTTTTTCTTTTCTTTCTTTTTTTTATTATTATTACTTAAAATATTACAAAGAGTAATCGTGACTTTTTTTAAAATGCCGCAAGACACGGGACAAATTGTTAAAAATCAGGACTGTCCCACCAAAAGCGGGACATCTGGTCACCTTACTCTAGTATTATTTATGATTTACTTAAATCTCTGAAAATGAATGACTTACACTTCAAATGCTTTTGAAAAATATAGTTATTCACTAATTAAATAACTCAATATGTAGACTCTTATCTTTTAATTGGTTGTAAGTACAATTTTCAATAGCTAATAATTTATTTTTATATACTTATTCTCTTTTAAGAATACATTTTATCATTTCCTTAGAAAACAGAACTATAATTAAAGTTGACAATTCTCCACAATATGACCCCATTCACTTTTGATTACAAGAAAAAAATTAGTCTTCAGAAAATTTCAGACTAGATATATGCTAATAACAAACAACATAGTTCTCTCAAGAAACTGAAACTAAAAGTATTGTTTTTTTAATGTACATAATGCTTTAAAATTTTGACATCAAAATATAAAATAACTTATAACTTGTTTTTTTAAGGGGATAAATATTTGATAAAGAAGTCCCTTCTCTCCCTACCCCACCAAATAATCAATAAATGAAAGCACATTATCCATCCTACAAACAGACAATATTCTGGTTTTCAACTTCTAAAACTTGCATAGTCTTCCTTTTCTTTCTACTGTCACCATACATGAGTCTAGGTTCTTGTCAACTTCAGAACTGAGTATCCAAAAACAATTTAGCCATGTAGCTGTTTGGCTTTTAATCCATTCACTGGTTCACTATTTTATAGACTTATTCTCTTCCAAAAATAAATTTTATCAATTCCTTAGAACACAGAACTATAAATAAAGTTAATTCTTCACAATGACTTGGTGCATAGCATGAAAAACATCCCTACCTAATCAGGCCCAATTTCTGTCTTGAACTCTACCGCCCAGCTGAAGCCATCATGCCAAACCAGCTTTACCAATTACTAAAGGTTCAAGAGAAAAAAGATCTCCTGAATCATAGTCCAACTGTCATACCAAAGACAAGACTGACCACCTAGATTAAATCCTCTTATTTTATACAGTGGGGCAAGGAAAACGCAAGGATGCCATGTGGAGACTGTAAATACTGAGCTTATACCCCCAGCCTGGTCAACCTTCCATATTTTTACCCCTCATACCCATGAACAGCTAAAAACTATGATCACTGAAAGAGTGTAGGTTACTATGCTTAATTGACGTGATCACTTTGATTCTGGATTTGACCAGTCTCACCTATAATGGCTTGGTTGGTTCTAAAGCAAGTGTCAACTCTCTATTTGACACATTACATTGTGCTATTTCAAAGAGGAAAAATCATTGGTGAAAAAATCAAGCCATAACAGAAGACAAATCATTCTTCTCTGCAATTTAGCTTCCCTCCAAGTTTTCTCTGTCCATCTGTGACATCAGAGCCAATGCCAAAAAGACATTTTAAAGCAAGGAAACCCAGAATAGAGTTCTCTTGACAACACAAACTCAGGGAATGGTTTTGCTTCATCTAATTGATCTGCTGTACAACTGGGAAAACGATCAAGAACAATGTAAAGACAAGCAAAGTCCTAACCAGTTTGGCTCAGTAGATAGAGCATCCTCCTGTGGACTGAAGGGTCCCAGGTTCAATTCTGGTCAAGGGCATCTACCTTGGTTGTGGGCACATCTCCAGTAGGAGGTGTGCAAGAGGCAGCTGATCAATGTTTCTCTTTAATTGATGTTTCTAACTCTCTATCCCTCTCCCTTCCTCTCTGTAAAAAAAAATCAATTATACACACACACACACACACACAAGCAAGCAAGAAGTTCATACTTACAATGTAATCCTAGGAAGCCATTAGAAAGAATGAAGTATGTGCTGGTACAGAAAAGTTCCCACTGTATATTATTTGTGAGAAAGCAAGTTGGAGAACAGTTTATGTATAATCACCTCACTTACCTCATTCTTAAAGGATAAAATTCTGTTATATCAGTATGTATGCTTGTATATGACTAGAAAATAGCAATTATACACAAGAAACTGTGTGGGTAGAGCATAGGAGGTTTATCTCGGTGCAGTGGCTGATGCAATGCTGTGAGCTCACTCCAGCAGTTCAGATCTTTCTGGCAAACCAGGAAGATGGCAACACCAGCCTGAGCCCCTCCCAGAGCCACATACACAGTACCCCAACCTTTACACTCATTGGCTCCCTAAGAAGATGTTCCATGATTGGCCACCTCTGCTATAAATACCGCTGTACTTCCGCAATAAAATTAGACCTGCGTCACAGAACCTGGTCTCCGGAGTTGTGCATGCAAGCGTCCTAGCCCTAGGGGCTCCATCGTCCTCACCCCTGGGAAATCCCCTGCTTCAAAACTGTTTATACGGGAGTGAATGACAAACTCCTATTTCCATACTCAAGTGCCTTGACATGTATTAATTATTCAGTAAAAACATGTTTTAAAAAGGGCATAAAAGTGCTGAAAGACATGCTACTGGTGATCTTAGGTTCTTTATGTTATGGTTACACTTTAAAGTTATCTTTAATATTCCTATGAAAGATTGAGAAATTTATGAAAATTTTTCCCACCTTATTTCAAAAGAAAAGGTACAATTGTTGCTAATTGTTTAACATTTAAATAATGAATGGGTTTTACTTACCCAAGGAAAAGAAATACTACTTCATTTCTATAGTTTCAAGCCTCAAAGGTTTTATTGGTTCTTAGTTTTTGTTTGTTCAGTTGGTTTTGGATGTTTCTATTCTTGGGCTATGTGAAATAAATGATCCTAGAAGTTATTGTGTCAAAAATACAAACAGCAAAGCATCTAACAGATAAATTAGTATAAGGGGCACTGGGAATTATATTTACTTAGATCTGAAAAAGAATCTCTAAAATAGAGTTAATATGTGCTGACAATGGTATATTAGCTTTCTAACTTCATTACTTAAGCCACATTGCTTCTCTATTAAATATGAAAACGGTTATGCCTCAATCTTCTTTCATTATCACCTAATACCATCATAGAATAAATTACATTATTAACTGCATGACAAAAATGGCATCAGTATGGTTTATAAGCCAAATAGGATATCATTAAAATCAAATTAAACCATCCACTGGCAGGGTAAGTCTACTTGGACACAGGTTTTACAGATGGTAAAATCACACACCATCAAGTGGAACAATGGTTATGTTTCTACAGTATTCTAAACTGCCTAAGGATTTCAAGGTGTTCAACTAAATGAATTATTCTTCACTTAATTGACTATGCTATGAACACCTTTTAATAAATGGCTCAGCATAGAAACATTGACTTGGGAACTTAACATAAGTTATCCAAGTAGAGAAGAAAACTGTTATCTAATGATGGAAGAGTACCTTGGGCTTGTCAGGTAAGTCACCAAGCTATATGGAATTATGCCAAGTCCGATTAAGGCATAGGATTATAAAATAATAATAGTAACAAAATAAAAAACTAAGCCACTGGTATTTAATGCTTCAATCTTCTTGCTTAAATAATTAAAATCAAAATAGGAAGCAACAGGTATACATATGAAACTCAATGCAAAAGGAAACTGACTTGAGGATAAGGCCCTTTGGCTGCATACTATATAAATAGGAATGTGAATGTACACTATTTCCATGGTCTATTGACACTTTGATAAAAATAAATAATGAGAAAACATGCTGAAAAATAAAAAGCAGCAAAAAAAGAAACAATTCAACAAAATAAAAGAATTCAAATCTACCAAAGAGAGAAATGACTATTTTTTAAGAGAGTCTGTATCTGGGGGCAAAAGAGAGAGAAGTTATAAGGTTTTATAAGGTTTTCTGAAGTACTGCCAATTTCACATACGATAGACATGAAATGACTATATAATTAGAATGCTTAGGTATTTTCTAAGGCAAAGAAACTTTCTGAATGAATTATTTATTACTCAAACTATTAGTAAGTATTCCATATAACTTTCACCCAGAGTTCTAATAGGGTGCACCCATTTTCTCTTTAGCTATTCTTTTTTTTATTTTTTATCCCAGATCAGGAGTTATTGCTTGTCTACCTGACCACCCCAAAGACCTTCCTAACCCTGAACCCGCAACAGTTAACATATTCAAGTGAAAACTCTGGAAAGGTGGATCCTTTGTTCCTGAACCACAAATTTGCATCTGATTTGGATTTGGTCACAATTTTACCACCACCTTATTGGCAATCCAGGCTGGATTTCAAGCCAGACCACCAGAGCTGCGTATTGGGCCAACGGCTACATCATTCTCTATTTACATAGATATTTGTGTACAAGGAACCATTTATGCAGGGTTTTCTTTAGAGTTCCAAGCATCACAAAATTAACCATAAAACATCTGAAGGAAGTAGAGCTTAACCACAGTTAGGCTTTGTAGTGCTTGGTTGATTTCAAAAGCAACGCATGTCAACACCATTGTGGCATGACCAGAACAAATAAATGAACAGTGGTGTTGTCTCCAGGAAAATAGAAGTATGATGCCCTGTGTCTGATGGAAGTCTCCCTTCATGACAAAAGATGAGTCAGGGCCTTGAAAACATTCATAAGAGGTTTATGAGAAGAAACTGGATGCCTGTTAAATACCCAAAGGACCATCACATGAAAGGAAATGTTGTTGTTTTTTCTTCATGTCTCCACAAGGAAACTGAATGGGCAAAAGATGCCGTCTGCCATATTACATTCCTTGCAAAAGAATTACCTGAAATATAAAGCTGTCCAGACAAAGACAGGGGATTAAAATGCCTACACAGACGCAAAGAGGGCTAGCTGGCACTGCCCATCCTGTTTGATCCTGAAGGCCTAAGGCTTCAGGACCATGGTTAAGGCAACATCTGGATTCCTTAGGCAATAATGATACTGTACACTGGTGCGTAACTGAGGCTCATCAACTTCTTTTTATATCAGAAATAAATTTCATAAACAATATAACCTGACAACTCACTTATAATTTTTTTAAATCAGTAAAATGTATTAACTATAATAGAAAATGGCTTTACAGTCGGTAAAATTTGTTTGTACTAAAATGGTAGCTCAGTTTGTAAATGCTTAGGCTAGACTTCACAAGAAGGGCATGAAAATAATGAGAGCTACAATTCCTAAGGGACACAGTATGTCATATCAGCTACAAAAGTGCCTCAAGTTGCTTAGCCAGCGGTAGCATGTTTGTTGCAATAGTGAATATTGCTTGGTAAATTATGGAACACAACCAAGTGTCGTCTTTTCCCAATTTACATGATAGTTACATTTCTAAAACATCCACAAGCATATTCCACCACCGCTATCCCCCACTAGTTGGCTATAAAGGAACTGCATCTTGTCCATGGGGAAAATTTTTTTTTAATGTATAATAGAGTTAGCTTCCAAACTCAGAAAATTATATAGGTTTTTCATTTACAAGAATGTCTTCAAGAGCATTCGAAAGACTTGTCTGATAAGAGACAACCTGTGCATTACACAAAGTCAAGTAATTCTAATCCCTAACCAATATAAGCCAATGGCACTCACTCAGCTACAGTGACAAAGAAATGTCTTCCCCATGTTTCCACAGTGCCCCTGTGGGGATCCTGTTCTTGCTCATTGTTATTGTTAATTTTTTTATGTGTTACTTGACTGGGCTAAGGCTCTGTCAGGGAGTTCCTGGAAGAGATTGGCATTTGAATTAGTAGACTGAGTAAAGAGATCCACCCACACTAATGTTGGCAGGCTTCATCCAATCCTTTGAGAGCCCGAACAGAACAGAAGGCAGATGAAGGGAAAATTCCCTCTCTTCCTTCTCAAGCGATCAGGCTCTGCAACTCAACACCAGCGAGCCCCAGTTCTCAGGCCTCTGGTTCTGGACTAAATCACATCAAAATCTTTCCTGGGTCTCCAGCTTGCAGATGGAAGACTGTGAGACTTCTTGGTCTCCATAAGCAAGTGAGCCAATTCCTGTAATAAATCTTCTCAGATATATATTTGCTGGAGAACCCTGAAAATGCACCACCCATCCTACTAAGATGGCCCTTCATCTGCAGATTCTTCAATAAGGGGAAGTCAAAACCCACAGCTTGATGGGAACAGGGATGTAGAAGAAAGTGGGGAGAAGAAAGATGAGGCCTGGAGGCGTTCCTTAACCGGAAGAACAATTAGTTAACATTTTTTTTAGATGGTTTCTGCAGCTTCATCTCTCTCCTGAGCAGGTAAGGGCACAGAAGCAGAGGGAGGTTATAGGTTAATGTTGGCCCCATGTGTTATCCAAGCAGAGGTCAGATGACTATTCACAAAAAAGACAGGAGTAGAGATTTATGATTCTGTAAGACTGTGTAAAAGGTTTATTCACCATGGTAACTGGTCAAATTAGACTTCCTAGGAATCTGTCAACTTTCACAGCTAGTTCTCACACCAACAACCTTCTCATAATGTGCTCTGTTACTGTGGTGACAATATCACTCAGCATCTTATCCAGGTCACTTCTGAGAGTGCAAGTTGATGCTCTTAATAAAGTGGCATGCCACAATAAGTATAAACCAGGGCTGGGCCAGGCAAAGCTGGACCTGTGTGTCTTCATATCTACTTTGGAATGTATAGCTAAGTAAGAAGAATCACCAAGGAACATACTACTAAATAAATCATATCCCCACATGACTGTCCAACCATTCAGGATTTTCTTTCTCCTATATTTATTTATAAAAAATCAAAAAACAAAATTATGGCATCAAGAAAATAGTTATAGTTTACTACAATCCTATATATTTTTCCCAAGTAAATTTGTATATGACTGAATTTACACTAAAGCATATATACTTTAGATTGCCTGTACCAATTATAGTTTAAATATAAATCATATTATTAATTTAAAGGTTTCATTAATTTAGAAAATACATATAAAACATATCATATTACAAATTGGATTATAATAACAGAGTGGTTTCAAAGTCATTTGATTTATGTAATTTTATTAGAATCAGTCATCTGAAATGAAAACAAGCATGTAGGGGTATAGTCATATCAACCAAAAGAATTAGCAATATTATGAATTATCCTTATGTTTATATTTCAGGTATAATAGTGAAATAGCTATTTTAAAGTCATTTTTCAGGGAAAACAGATATTTACAAATTATAAAGTTAGCTCTATGCTTTTTAACACTTTATAGTATTTACAATTTATAACATTCAGACCTTCTAAAAGTTTTTCAAAAAATACCCTTGCTTATCTAATCTAATAAAAGAGTAATATGCAAACTAACCCTCACTCTGTTACACCCACAAGCCCCACCCTCAAGCCATGCCCACCAACCAATCAGGAGCAGATATGCAAATTAACTAAACTAAGATGACAGCAGCCATGGAGCTGGAGTTGTCCCAGGCAATAGAGGAAGCCAGGGCCCACAGAGCTCTACTCAAGGCTATAAAGTTTCAATTATAGAAGACAGATAAACTCCAGATACCTGCCAGGCTGGGACCTTGGGTTGCAAGGGGCAATTCAGGCTTCGAGCAGGGGACCAAGGCAACAAAATTTCAATTGTAGAAGTTAAATAAATCCCAGATAGCTGCTTCCAGCCACGCATCCCAGTAGAGACCTGAACCCTGAAGGGACTGTGGGCAGCCTGAAACGGCCCTCTGCCCCTCACCAAGGCTGACCAGGCACCCCAATAGGGACATGAACCCTGAAGGGACTCTGGACAGCCTGAAAAAACAGCCCTCAGCCCCTCACCCAGGCTGGCTACACCCCATGGGGTGAGGGTCCTCTGGGGGGGGGGTACTTGGCAAGCCTACATACAGCCATCAGCCCCTCACCCAGGCTGGCCAGGCACGCCAGCAGGTGGATATCCCCTGAGGGGTCCCAGACTGTGAGAGGGCACAGGGTGGGGTGAGGGATCCCTCTGAGTGCACAAATTTTTGTGCACCGGGCCTCTACTATTGTAAATAAAAAAACATTTATGCATATTCTACCTATAAGCTACACAGTTTTCTGAAAAGAAATTAAAGTCTGTTTAAAAGGAGGAAAATACTTAAATTCATCCATGGCTCCAGTTCAGTATTTTGCTCACAACAGTATCTACTTAATAAATGCTCATTGAGTTAAACACTGGATGAATGACTGACTGAATGAATAAACCAGCAATCTCTCACAGGGATGATAACTAGTCAATGACCACTATTCCCTGTGTAAAGAAGTAAATAGATCTAAAACATTGTACTGCATTGAAGACATAGTACTGTATTTTGTCTTCCTTATATTTCTCAAATATCATAAACAATTAAGATTATAAATTAGGATTATAAACAGCATCAAGTCTTATTAATCTGTACCAAAGTTTCAACAATTAACTTAAACATAGCTATAGGTCATTTTCTTTAAATTTGGTGCAACAGTTTCTACCATTATCAAAGGATTTACTATGAACCAATTACTTCTCAGTCACTGTAGATACAAGAGTATAATGTATGCCTCACAGCAACTTTTTGTCTAACAATAATATTTCTCAATAAAAATGAATATTATTATAAAAGTTCACCATACTCAAACCTCATGACACTTAATAATTAATTAGGAGGTAAGTTTGGTTTATAACTTTTGTACCGTGTTTTCTGGAAGCATCCTCAATTGTATTCATCCTGGGTTAATATGACAAAGCTAAGAGAAAGAGCCTCTCACACTTACCCTGTGTATCTTTTCATGCATAGTTATAAATTATTTGTAATTAGTATGTTTATTATGATGATTATTTTTAAAATTACTCTGGATATTTTTAACTTTTCCCCTTGCACTCTAGATAACCATTGAATTTCCGATCTGGTTAAAATTACTAAGCAAATATAAATTTCATCCTACTTCCCATTTAATTCATTATAAAATCTGAATTAGTTGAAGAGCCAGATAATGACATATCTTAACTAATAAAAGTGTAATATTGAAATTAACCATTTCTCCAAGATGGGGTAAGACACGCCCACCAGCCAATCAGAGCGGCTGTATGCAAATTAGCCCAGCCAACATGGAGGCCGCCACTCACGAACCTGAGTAAATGGCAGCTTCCATTGCAGCAGGAGTGAAAGTGAAACTGCCGCCCGCTCCAATTAAACTGGCTCTAGCAAAGCACACATTTGAAACATAATAACAATCATAGAATCCTCGGGAGCTGAAGGAAACAACAGGCCTAAGAGTAACATTGTCTCATTATAGAAGCCGCGAGGTGAAGCAGAGAGGAGGCTTCGTTAAGTAGGCTGGCTTAAAGGAACATCATCAATTATAGAAGATAAGCAAACCCCACAAACCTGCGTCCAGCCAGCCTTGCTGGGACATTTGGTTAATGGGAGCTGTGGGCAGCCTTAAAACCTGAAAGCGCCAATCAGCCCCTCACCCACGCTGGCCACAACCCAATGGGTTGAGGGACATTTCTGGGGGCCTTGGCCAGCCTGGAGACAGCCATCAGCCCATCACCCAGGCTGGTCGGGCACGCCAGCAGGTGGACATCCCCAGAGGGGTCCCAGACTGTGAGAGGGCACAGGCCGGGCTGAGGGACCTCCCGAGTGCACAGAGCGGCTGCAGGGCAGGACAGCGCAGAACCCAGGACCTGTGAGTGGGAAAGAGGCAGCAGGGTTGGCGGCCTGCTTGGTGGCTTCCCAGGCCCTTTGCGGGGCACCAGGGAGTGGGAAGCAAGGCAGCAGGGTACCAGTGAGTGGGAAAGAGACAGCGGAGGCATCTTGGCCGGCTTAGCAGCTGCCTAGGCCCTTTGCGGGGCACCAGGGAGCAGGAAAGCAAGGCTGAAGTGGCCGGGATCCTGCTTGGCAGCTCCCCAGATCCCTTGGCGGCACCGGGGACTGGGAAAGGAAGGCAGCAGGGTACTGGTGAGTGGGAAAGAGGCAGCGAGGCATCTTGGCCTGCTTAGCGGCTGCCCAGGCCCTTTGCAGGGCACCAGTGAACAGGAAAGCAAGGCTGAAGTGGCTGGGGTCCTGCTTGGCGGCTCCCCAGACCCCTTGGCAGCACCGGGGAGTGGGAAAGGAAGGCAGCAGGGGACCGGTGAGTGGGAAAGAGTCAGTGGCCTGCTTGGCAGCTCCCCAGGCCCTTTGGGGGGCACTGGGGAGCGGGAAAGCAAGCTCTTAGGGGTTGGGGGCCTGCTTGGCGGCTCCCCAGGTCCCTTCCGGGGATCAGGGAGCAGGAAAAGGCTGGCCTGACCACAAGGCGGGGTTTTCTCTGCTTTCTGATGGCTGGAGGAAGATGGGCAGTAGGCAAGCTTGGGAGGCAGGCAGCACCCAGCCCTGGCCACAGCTAAAAAAAAGAGAACAACATGCAGGGGAGGGCAAGAGTTTGAGACGTCAACATAGAGGGGGTGCCTGCTCCAAGCCTGGGGGCAGGCCCCAGCAGGTAGACACACAAAGGAGGACTGCTCCGAGCCTCAGATGCAGCTGGGGGCAGGTCCCCAGTGGCGACACACACACACACACACACACACACACACACAAGGCACCTGACAGACTGGGCCATCATAGGACATCTACTGAGGGGTTCCAGACTGTGAGAGGGGGCAGGCTGGGCTGAGGGACCCCCACCCTCCCCCCTCCCCGTGCACGAATTTCATGCACCGGGCCCCTAGTTAATGTATAATTGTGAAATAACAATGAGAGTACATGATCACTTTTGGCAGACAGGATTTTAAGTTATTTAGGCAAACATGTGGCTATAATTCCACCCATGCCATGAAGTACATCTCTACTACTATCTACTCTAATAAAAGAGTAATATTGAAATTGACCATTTCTACGGATGCCTAAGCCATGCCCACCAGCCAATCAGAGTGGCTGTATGCAAATTAACTCAGCCAAGATGGAGGCCAGCAATGCAACCACAACCAAGGAGGCGGGTGCAGTGCAGGCGGCAGGGTGAGCAGGGCATGTGGGGCAGGTTACCAGGTGACGGCCGGGGTGTGTGAGGTGGGCGGGCACAATGGGTGGGTGGCGGGCCGCAGGTTGGGTGGGTACAGGCCGGGCTGAGGGACCCCCTGAGTGCACAATATATTGTGCACTGGGCTCCTAGTCATTTATATAATGTCATACTAAAAATATTTATCTGTCAAATCTTTGTTTTTCTCCAAATCAGAATAATTTGAATAAATACAAGCAAAATTCTACAACTGGTTACCAAGGAAAATTAGGCTACTTCTTTCACTGGCAATATTTTATTTTATTTTATTTTATTTTAAGTATTATAACATATATTCTTTTTTTAAATATATTTTGTTGATTTTTTACAGAGAGGAAGGAAGAGGGATAGAGAGTTAGAAACATGGATGAGAGAGAAACACCAATCAGCTGGCTCCTGCACACCCCCCAGTGGGGATGTGCCCACAACCAAGGTACATGCCCTTGACCGGAATCGAACCTGGGACCCTTGAGTCTGCAGGCCGACGCTCTGTCCACTGAGCCAAACCGGTTAGGGCCACTGGCAATATTTTAAATCAAAACAGAAATAAAAAATAAAACTCATAACCATTTATTGAACTTCTAAGCACCACTGATCTTCTAAGCTTCATTTATTGCTCTTCTAAGCCCTATTAAAAGCACTAGGTATATAGTTAAGAAAGGGCATATCCTCTTCCCTATTGGAACTTAAAGTTTGGTAGGTGACACCCATATTTGAAAATAAAAACAAACATTCACTTGAGAAAATATACTAAGAATCCTAAAGGGTCACTAAGATTAGCCTCTCAATTATGCAGTATATTTTGATGTGCAACTTCAAAAAAGGAGACTAAATGACTTAACAAAATTCCTTTTAATCCCATAATTCAATGAATTTAGCTTCCTTTGAATCTTAAGTAAATTAAATGTTTTATAATATTAGTTTAATATCACTCTATGAGATATGACTTATTTGAAGTGAAATCTTAGATCAATCAATTATATAAAATATTTAACAAGTATTAAACCTGTTTACCCTTTTCCTTAAAATTGAGAGTTATTATGTTCCAATGTCCTCTCTCAAATCTTTTTTAAGAAAACAGGTCATCAGATCCATCAAAAACAGTTTAGAAAAAAAGATTTTTCTGAATATATTCAAGATCGACCAAAAGAATGAATAAAACAATTTGTCCCTATTTTAATTATATGTTGGCTAATAAAGAGAATTTCCCCACTCAAAACTATCAGAAATGACTAAGACAATACACAGATCACCTTAATAGCAAAAGTTTTGAAATGTAGCATTTTCTTTCATTATCACCTTTCATCACATGCTGGATCCACATTTCAACTTTTTACTATAAAAGAGTTAACTATTTTCTGCACTGGCCAGAGTTGCTAAGCCATTGGAGCATCAGCCTATGCACTCAAGGGCCTTGGGTTTGATTCCCTGTCAAGATCTCCCACCCTCCCTTCCACTCTCTCTAAAAATCAATGGAAAAAATATCCTTGGGTGAGCATTAAAAACAAACAAAAAGAGTTGACTATTTTGGTTTATATTCAGTTTCTACTTTGTACTCTTTAACAAAAGACATTCAATACTACATATTGGAATGTGACTGTTCAATACCCAACTGCATGATTTGAGTGATGTACTAGGCACTGCATGTTATGAACTCTATTTGCTCTATTTGTTAATAATTTTAACATACTTGGAACTGAACCTACTAACCCTCCATTCATTTACATAGGAAATAAGCACATTTATAACTATCTTAATCTTTTGGTAATCTGTACTTTCTGGCTTTGGTTTTAATATTTTATTTTCTAATATAGTTCAGTGCATATGGGATATAGAAAGTTGATTGCTTGATAAGCACATTGAGAAAAAGACGAGAAAGATAAAAACAAATCTAGAAAGTAGATTGCTGGATAAAGTCATTTAGGAAACATGAAAAAAAACTAAAGTGGAATGCTTTTCAATATGAAATGCAATCTGAAAGCTTAGGAGAAAAAGTTGTTAAGTCATCCATAACACATCTGTGAGCTCTTAATGTATGACAACGTGACTAGAACAAGAGAAAAGAAATGTGTAAAAAGGCATAATCATTTAGGATGAAATAATACTCAAGAAATAAGAAGAGGTTGAATGTTCTCTGCCTGCATAGTGTCTCTGTGGCTCTTTCAAGGACAGAGGTGGCATAGTTTTAGACAGTAGAAAGAGAGAGTCTCAGTCTCCGTCACTAACTCTGTCACCATAAATAAATCTCTTACCTCTTCTAACAATTAGAGAGTAATAATGCCTACCGCACAATATTGTTGGGAAGATTAAATTACGTAACATACCATCGGTGAGCTCACTTGGCCTACAATACATATTTAATGGGGAATTTACTTTCTGCTGCTTCTTCTCAAAGTTTAGAGACATGATTGTTACTACAATCACCTACATGTTTGCAAACTAAGACTCAACTTAGCACAACAGGGGCTTCAAGCCCAGAAAAAAAAAAAAGTTGCTCAGCAGAGCATCCCAGTTAGCTGAAGAGAATGCCAGTTTCTTATTTATGACTCTCCTAACAACAATCACCATACATGATCCCCAACCGACAGCAAATTGAGTTCCCCACCAAATGCTGACCTGGAAGCCTATGTGTCTTTGGTCCTCAACCCATGATACTCATTAGGATCACTGGAGAAGTTTGGCAAAAAATACAGAAGCCATGAACCCTGCCCCCACTCCCACTTTGTTTTATTTTAGACTAGGGGCCCGGTGCACAAAAATTTGTACATTCGGGGAGGGGGGGTATCCCTCAGCCTGGCCTATGCCCTCTCCCAATTGGGACCTCTAAGGGGATGTCCACCTGCTGGTGTGCCTGGCCAGCCTGGGTGAGGGGCTGATGGCTGTTTGCAGGCTGGCTAAGCCCCCCAGTGGGGACCTCACCCCATGGGGGTGTGGCCAGCCTGGGTGAGGGGCGGAGGGCCATTTTGAGGCTGTCCACAGTCCCTTCAAGGTTTGAGTCCCTACTGGGGTACCTGGCCAGCCTGGGTGAGGGGCTGAGGGCCTTTTTCAGGATGCCCACAGCTCCCATTGACCCAACGTCCCAGCAAGGCTGGCTGGAATCAGGTTTCTGGGGTTTATTTATCTTCTATAATTGAAACTTTGTGCTTTGAGTGGAGGCCTAGTCAGGTAACGAAGCCTCCTGTTTGCTTCAGCTCTGTGGCTTCTATAATTAAAACTATGTTCCCTTGAGCAGAGGCCCAGCCAGCCTAGGCAGGCAGTTTCCTCCAAACAGAAGCCTCCTGTGTGCTCTAGCTCCGTGGCTGCCAGCTGCCATCTTGGCTGGGTTAATTTGCATACAGCTGCTCTGATTGGCTGGCTGGTGTGGTTTTGCTGGTGGGCGTGGCTTAGCTGGTGGGCGTGGTGTCTCAGAGTGATGGTTAATTTGCATATTACTCTTTTATTAGATTAGATGGTTCAGAGTGTCCCGGATGTGTTCACCTTATGAACTGCTGCACTATAAAGTATCTGAATAATGTCCCCCATCATCTACCCCAACTTCATGTCTTAACTAGGGAGTAGAAAATAATCCTATTGTGGGTTTTGAGAATCCAAAGTTCAGGAATGAAGATTGGAGGAGTTCTCAGCCAGCATAAGGGTAAGTTGCTAAAACAGAGAGAGCAGTACCTCTCTGAAGTGACAAGAACAGCTTCTTGACCAAATTTTAGTCGGAGTCTTTTGAGCCCTCTTCTAGACTAACTATTGCCCTTGGCTGCTGAGCCCAGGTTAGCAAGGATCTCCCACTCATCCTTAATACCTAATCAAATTCCTTAGTAATTTTCTATCTACTGATCCCCTCATCTGCCCATTGGCCATAAATCCCCAGCTGTCTTTGCTGTATTTGGGGTTGAGCTCAGTTCTATACTGCAATAGCTCCAATTAAATCTGTCTTGCTACTTTAACTAGTGTCAGAATAACTTGTCTGTACCAGTTACAATATTCACCAAAACTATGAGGAACTCAGACTCATGTAGAAGTTTAAGTATAGAGCCAGGAACTCCTTGAACCAGAGAGAGAAGAGCAAAAGGAGGCAGGACCAGACAAATGGGAGAGATTCTACAGAGATTTTCTAGAAGAGAAGTAAGAAGGGCCCTGTGAAGGCTAGATGCCTAAAGATGAGGCTACCAACTTAATGAGCAGACAAGTCAGCAGGAATTCTTTGTAAGCCATGCACTGGTTTCAATGACTATACCTCAGGGCCCCATTGTCCTTGGTCATTTCCAAGATGTAACACTGTGATTACATTTTTGTGATGCCAGTGTTTGCTTTTCTCTTAACAAGTCCCAACAAACATCTCCCTTTTTTACTGTTCATTGTGGAATCACTTTCAATGACATTAAATAGCCTCCCCTGTTTTGTATATAAAGTTCATTTTTTACCTTAATTGAAAATCCTGTACACCCTAGCTGTGATACCTGCTCAAATGTCCTTCTTTCACCTCAGTTGAACCCCTAGGATCAGAAAATGAGCCTGCAGTCTTCCTAACTCTACATTGATAATTCCATTATCATTATATTACCTAAATATTTTACAAATAGTATGAAACTTATCCACTCCATTTACTCTGATTCATTGAAAACTTGGCCCATACTCTTCATCAATCTAAGTTTTGTCATCAACTGAGCTTTATGCTGAAAGCTATTGGCATGGGTTAGATACTTACATTTGATACGCTCAAAAACTCATGAGAATTTATGTTTATAGATACTCCTGCTGATAATAATACTAATCATAGTAATAGTAATATATACTTACTGTGCCAGTTTACTGTCCTAGATACTTTATGTGAATTAATTTATCTTTTCTTTCTTAACCCTCTCTCAAGGATATTTTTTTCCAATGAATTTTTAGAGTGGAAGGGAGTGAGTGGAAGAAAGATGAAGAAACATCAAAGTGAGAAAGACACATTGCTTGGTTGCCTCCTACATGTGCCCTGACCTGCAACCCTTGACTGGGGATCAAACCTGTGACCCTTCAGTGCACAGGCTGATGCTATAACCACTGAACCCATCCGCCAGGGCTATATTAACTTATTTAAGTTTCCTAACAATCATATGCAACATTAATTAAGGAACCAGGGTTCAAGTAGACTGAATAAATGTCCAAGTTCACAGGCTAGTAAATGATATAAACAAAATTGAACCAAAAGCTATATGGTGTCAAAGCCTAGGTTTTCCCACTAAAGTATTCGGCTCTTCCCTCACCAAAGTCTATGCCCTGAATATACAAGAAGGAATGGGAGTGAAGCTGACACAAATAAATTTTATCTTTAGCTTCTGCTATGAATGTTCAGCCCACATTAAAAAATTGGACTCTAGTGGCAGACAAGTTCAACTGCAAAAATTATATTCAATCATGTATATTTCCTAGTGAGCTAAAGATCTCTCTTATCCTTTGTGGGACTTAATGGCTATTTGTGACATTCAGCCCCACTGCAATCAAGTTATTCTCTTGTCAAGTTAAACTATACACAAATAATATCAATATTAAACTATCTGAATTATTTTGCTATATACTCCTCATTGAATACAAAATGCTATTCTTAAAGAACACACCGGAGATTGAGCGATGTCTTCTAATCCATATGGAAATTCATTAGAGAATGAAAATATAACTAAAGGGTAACCAGCCCAGTTGGATGGCCCAGAAATAGATAGACCATATGCTTTTCCTCATCTAATCTAATAAAAGAGTAACATGCAAATTGACCCTCACTCTGTTACACCTAAGCCACACCCCCAGCCAATCAGAGCGGCTGTATGCAAATTAACCCAGCCAAGTTGGCAGCCAGGAGCCATGGAGCTAGAGCAAACAGGAGGCTTCCGTTGCACCAGTGACTGAGGAAACTGCCTGCCTAGGCCATTCAAGGCAGCAAAGTTTCAATTATAGACGATAAATAAACCCCAGACACATGATTCCAGCCAGCATCGCTAGGACATTGGATCAATGGGAGCTATGGGCAGCCTGAAAACAGCCCTCAGCCCCTCACCCAGGCTGGCCAGGCACCCCAATAGGGACCTAAACCTTGAGGGGACAGTGGGCAGCCTCAAAATGGCCCTCAGCCCCTCACTCAGGCTGGCCACACCCCCATGGGATGAGGATCCACACTGGGGGGCTTAGCCAGCCTGCGAACAGCCATCAGCCCCTCACCCAGGCTGGCCAGGCACACCAGCAGGTGGACATCCCCCAAGGGGTCCCAGACTGCGAGAGGGCACAGGCTGGGCTGAGGAACCCCCCTCCCCCTGAGTGCACAAATTTTTGTACACTGGGCCCCTAGTTTATCAATAAAATTAAAGATTTATTAATCTAAACAACTGAAGTCAATCAATACACATTATTTCATACCATATCCCACACATTTTATATTTTAAATACATTTTTATTAATTTCAGAGAGGAAAGGAAAGGGAGAGAGATAGAATCATCAATGATGGAAATCACTGATTGGCTGCCTCCTGCATGCCACCTACTGGGGATCAAGCCTGCAATCCGAGCATATGCCCTTGATTAGAATTGAACATGGAACGCTTCAGTCCACAGGCCAATGCTCTATCCACTGAGCCAAACCAGCTAGGGCTTTTGCACACATTTAAAAATTTAATGCTTAAAATAGTAATATTCTATTAGCCAGAAAAGAAAGTGTTCCCACAGCATTCCCACATCCCATCCCCATTTATAAAGAGGCCTTCATAACACATTACTTAACCCTTTTCTATATTCACGCTCAGAGGAAAATACACAGTGACCCAATTTTTATCTCCTTTTCTGAAGTCTGAATAAATTATATTTTATTTTTGTATGACTAAACCAACTTCATAACAGGAAGCTTTGCACGGGTGTTAAAATTGTTCATATAATCCTGTTCTGGTCATTTTGCCAAGTGAACAATCTACTAGGGTTAATATTTATGTGATGTTCAAAAAAATCTGCCATTTATAGATATCAAGGGAAACCCTCATTGATGTAGGATCTGGCTAAAGAAGCCATGCCAACTGGCCAATGAAGGCTAGCCATTGGCCAAAACATGTCTCAATCTTTTTCTCCCTAAGGCTCCCAGTTATTCACAAGCTATAAAGAAGCAAAGGCTCCCTGAGGCTGATAGGAACAGGTTAAATGAGTCAATGTTCAAACAACTGCCAGTATGAAGAGGGCACAATTTATTCATTGCTGTAGAAGAAGCAACAGGCTCCCTCTTGTATTTCCCCTTGCCCTTCTTTACCCCTCCCCAATACAACTACATAAAATAACTAATATCAGCAATGGCACCAAGCTCAGCAGAGCAGATGAATGAAGTAAGTAACTCTAGCAACTATGAAGAGTAACTACCATGGTGTTCCCACTCTCTAGAATATTATTTCTTCTCACTTCTGCTATGCAAGCCCATATTTCAGTTATTCTAAATTTTTTATTTCCTCTGAAAATTTTTCGAGTTCCCTTCAGGAAAGATCTATAGCACACTCTCAAGCATCACAATTTTAAGATGTAAATTTTCAGTCTGTGATTATATGTTTGCACAAAGCACCAAATTTCAGACGAGCACTTTGAAAACAGGAATATTCAACTTTGCATTACCACTACCCAAGACAGTAACAGTTGGCTAGTAGACTCACAATAACATTTACTGGGTAAGTAAATGAATAGATGCATGCATGTGTGCGTGAATGAATGAATGAATGAATGAGCGAGTGAAAACTGAAATTAAGGTAATGTCTGCCAGTTGAACAGGGTTGGTCTTCACATAGAATAAGCAACTGAAAGTTTTACTTAATTCTCCATAAATTTGTAGATAAGAATGGGTCTCTATATTCTCTTCTTTATTACCCTCAATTCTGTTCTTATACCTCAATTCAAAAAAAAAAGGACTTACTGAGATGACAAAAAATAAAACAAGACTACATAAATAACAATATTTATTATCTATAATATAGTTCTGAAACAGAATCTCAATGATTGCTGAAATATCAACACCTGACAATCTCTTAATGCTATAACTAAATGACTTCCCAGTCACTACATTTTCCTGGATGTGCCTCTGCTTCAGAGCAGTGCATTTGGCTCCACGTTGTCACCAGTGTTTTGTAAATGATGGCCTCGGTGTGTGTTTGAAGATAGAATCCACTTCCACTCTGCAGGCTCACTACCTTATTTCACTGGGAGTGATGGTTTTCCCAAGTGCTGATGTGCTGCTGCTTGGTATAGCTGCTGATGTTAATTAATTTATGCAAATCAGCTAGATACCATCACTGATTAATGTCTTCACTGCTTTATTAATGCTGAATACTATAAGAGGCTGTTGGACATGTATGATACAATATCTGCTTGAAGAATAACTGCTCATATGATTAATTTGGAAACTGAAGAACAGTACTTGATCTCTTCTAGTTTTTACTGCTAATTACACAAAATTTAAAACGTTAAAAGAACACCAGAAATAAAACCAAGTTTTACAAATTTACAAATTTTCTACATGTGACATTGGCATATAGCATCCTTAAGATAACTGAATAAAACTGCCATCTAAAATTAATAGCAAAGTGTAAAGCATGTCTATTCTGTGCTATGCTCTGTGCTAAAAACTTCATGTGCTTTAATAGAACAGTCTAGCCAGGCAGATGTGAGTGGCAGTTCTGAGATTCTAACCTTGACCACTGGCACCAGAGCCCAATTCTTACCACTACGACATGTGGACCAACATAGTTCACTCATTCAACCACACTCATATAGAATTGGTGGGACTCATTATTACTATTCCTTCCAAATGTTTGTATTTTCTAACTTTATTTGTATTAATTCCTTCACTAAACATTAAGTTTCCATGAGGGCCAAATTAATATCTCACATCGCTTCGCATTACCCACAAACTTTAAAAAATGTAGTTCTTCCTAAACGGGCTTTGTTGATTGAATTTTATGGCTAAAATTATTTTCTAACCATTTTATAAAAGTCAAAATCATTTCATTCTCCTCCTTAGATATTTTTCTGAGTAAAAAATACTCAGTTAAAGGCATTTCTGTTATAAAAGGGATGTGTTCATTACTAGAGAGCCCATGACTTTTATAAGAAGGATTAAAAGCAAGATTTGAAAGAAATGAATGACCCCATAAAATCATTCATTCAGTAAGTATTTACTGAATTTAAGGCACTATAATTACATGGTTGAGTACATTGAGTTCACAATCTAATAGATGGAATAACAGAAGTATGAAAGTAACTATAATGTGAAGCATCATATAACTCATTTCTATTTTTAAAAAACTGTAAGAACAGTGGTATTGTGGTACCAAGCAAAATGATTACATCTGCTTGGAAAAATCAGAGAAAGTTTCTTCACAGACACCTCACCTAGACTCCCAAAGATAAGAAAAGCCCGTGTCAAGCAGTGGAAGAAGATAATAAAAAGAAAAATACAAAATAAAATAAAAAACACAGCACTGGACATGTGTCTGAGGAGAGGCAAGGAGTTCTGGAGGATACAAGAAGATTTAGAAGGGAAAAGACTGGGAATAGAAATTGAAGCAAAATACAGAAATTCTAAAATGTTAAGACAAGGTACTCCATTCTTATTTATCACTTAAAATAGTTGTAATGACTCTAGGCATATGCATGGTCTATAACGGGAAAAGTTGTCATCGCTGATGTTTCTTCTCAAAAAAATTTTTTTTACTTGAAAATGAGATCATTCTGTACATAGAATTGTCCCTTCTGCTGGGTGTGCCTATGTCAGCATTATGGGAAGAAACTGACTTTTGACCTGGCAATCCTACTATCAAAAGATGTTATTGCTGGAAAATCACACTATTTCTTTCTCTATTCTCTAATGCTTTATTTTTTAAAAAGAAGATTAGGTCAGGTGCACCTAGAACTTAATATTCTGTATTTCATCAAGCCCAAGTGGTGACAGCCATATTATAGTAAGACAGCTCTTGACAAGACCCGGCTCAAATACTTCCTCATAACAGCTTCACTACACACAGCCATTTTTGTCCCATATCATTTTCTTCATTTATACAAGTCATTTTGTGACAGAGTCCCTAGTTTCAAGATGTTGCTTGTGTGAAGACCATAAATTAAATTATAACTGAATGGGTTAAAATAAAGTGCTATAGCCACATAGAAGTGGTGCATCTGAATCCATACTTGGTAGTAGAATAAATAATTCCTGGAGGAGGTTACATTTTAGCTGAAGTGAAGGTGGGTGGGACACGAGAAAACATTTCACTTAGGATCATTTACCTACCAAAAAAAAAGTCACCAAGATAATTTTAAGGTAGAAAGGTAAAGTATGGGGGCAATATGCGTGTGTGTATACACACACACACACCAGGGAAACCAAGAAAAGTCAACAAACTCAGCCTCAAGGAAAGTATAAGGCACACAGATGCTGTGGCACAGGAATGTGACACTCGCGTATGATGTGACTAAGCCTGTCTTCAAATGTCTCCAAATATCTCTCCTCACTAACAACTGCATTCCTGACCCTTTATTCTGCATATCTTTTGTCTGCCTCATATCTTCTCCTGTGTGTTTGGGCCTTCTCATAAGCTTGGCTTACAAGGACTCTGAAGGATTTAACTCTATACCTCTTATATGGTCACTGAGATAATCATCTGGTCTGCCAATGTACCATAAATCATGGTGCCCTCAAGATGCTGTCTCATGGTTGAAAGTCATAAGATATAAGGAATCTGATTGGTACAGTTCATCTTTTCATGCCTCTGTATTGGCTCCTCATAGCTTAATGCCCACACTTTTTCCAATTAGTTGTTTGTACAGGTAGAGGGGGAAACTGTGACAAGTAGAGCTTTGCCACCTACTTGAGACTGTGGGAAAGCCAATCCCCCTAAGATAAGTGTGGCTATGGAAGGCTCTTGTCATGTCCAAATCATAGAGTCCCAAGCAGAAAGAGACCACATACAAAGCACAGAGGGAGGAAAGTGAAAGGCATGTATGAGGAATTGCAAGTTCAATACAGTTAAAGCACAGCTCATGACAAGAGAACACAGGCAACCATGTAGGACCCTGTATTAAAAGACAAATAAGGATTGAAAGATGTTTTAGGAGTCTGTTGTTACAATTCACATGGGAGGAGATGAGACTTCTGCAAAGACAGTGATGGTGATAGGGTGGAAGATGGGTTTCAGAGAAATTTGACAGGTAGTATTTACTAATCTACCTCAATAATTACATGTAGAAAATGAGGGAGAAGTCAATTAGAACTTCTACGTTTCTAATTTAGGCAACTGGGTAAAAGGCAGTGCAGTTAATTTAACCAGAAATGGAAATCAGAGCTACTTATTACTAGGTCGGGGGAAGGGGTTGCTAGGAAACAAGTGGAGAGGAAATGGATGTGGAAAGGGAGATAAGGAGTCCAATTCAGGCCATGCTTAAGGTGGTTAAGGTATATCCAAGGGGAAGAGCCAGTAGGAAGTGGGAAGGATGAAACTGAAGCATTGAGAGGGGTCTGAACGAAAAATAATGACTTGGTGACCACCCATGTTTACATTAGATAAAATCTCTTGAGAAAATATTAAAGGGGACAAAATACAGAGAACCCTGACAGGACATTTTCACATTTCATCTTTGCAAATAGAGACACATTACTACATATCTGTGCTACCTCTATCAATGGGCTCAATTCTCCAAGTAGACTCAAACCAAGTTGAGGACAAGCATATCTCTTCCTTATCTTTGTGTGGTAAGGACAAGCATAGTGCCTAGAACATAGCACAAAGAGGGAAATGCATGAACTACATTATATAGACACTAAATCAATTCTTTCCTGAGGCAGGGGGAGATTTCTTTTCAGTAGCAGGTATAAGGACAGAAGCTATTAAGGAATTTGGAGTCATTATAAAGTAGAAAATAAATACTAAGTTTATTAAGTAAATAACAATATTCCAAATAACAGATTCATTAGTAAAAAATTGATCCCACCTAAGAGTTTCATGTGTGTTGGTCAAATAACCAAATGCCTAATTACATATTTAGAATAAACATTTATTTTATCTTTGCTAACTGAAAGCCTGGGTAAAAAAAAACACAAATGTATAAATTTGTCAAAACTCATGAAACTGTTTATACACTACACATGAATTTTACTGTACATAAAATAAACCTCAATTTTAAAAATATACCTGTGGCTGCATAGAGGAAAACAATTCATTATTTATTTCTTTTTAAATTTCCTCCCCCAAAATATACCCATTTATTGAGCACACACTCATATCCTTTTTTTAGGTGTTCAAAATACATAAAACATGAATATGACCAAAGTTCTCATTCTTAAGGAACTCATGGTTGAGGGTTAAGGCAGATATGAAAGCAAATCATTACCATGGATGATAACTGAAGTAAGAATAAAGTGTCAGAGTCAAACAGGGCTCTATAAAAACTCTGAACTTTTTGTCTCCTCTGTGCTCCTAGGTCAGATATCCAGGGGGAAATGAAGCTGAAAACCTCACTTCCTGAACTCATGAATAAGTGCATTACCACAAATGTGTACACTAATTACATATGTAACCCATCATAAGAGACACAGACTAAAAGGAAAACAAATGCAGGGTAATAACAGTGTGATACTGAGTGTGCATCATTCTGTTTAATCAATAACACTAGCCCTTATTATACAAAGCACTGAGTACAGTGGGTGGGGGTGGGTGAGAGGGAATAAGGCTAGAAGGGATTAGCTACTTTAAAAATGAATACTACAGAACAGTGAAGATGAAGTCCTGGGAGTGGGGGGCAGGCTGGAGGGG
>PVJC01005152.1:0-60351 GCA_004026665.1 Murina feae | reverse complement strand
CTGACAATTTTGGGGGGTTAAGGGTGTTGGGGATGCGTGAAGAGACTGGACAATAATTGTACACCTATGGATGAGGACAATGGGGGGGGCAAGGTCAGAGGTTGGGGTGGGAATTGGGAGGAGGGGAGCTATGGGGGAAAAAAGAGGAACAACTGTAATAATCTGAACAATAAAAATAAATTAAAAAAAATAAAATAAAGGGGAAGGGACCATTGAAATAAAGAGATCTCACTAACTATGAGAGTTTCAAACTCAGGCAGAAAATGATTTTTATTTTATAGGGAGGACTAAATAAGGCTAGAAATAACCAGTTGTGGGCAAGTGGGATGAGTGAGTGGTGTGATTAGACAATTAATCAGAGAATATTTTCCCCTGAAGTCTGTTGATTCTTGGAGGGGCTTTCTAAAAAGTGGTTATTCTATATTCCAGTTCTCAAGGGCAGGGGCCAGTGTTCAAGGACCTGGAGGAAATAGTGAGGCATGACTTAAGTTTGGTTAAGTTGAGTTCATGGACATACTATCCAGTTGGACAGTGGTGATAAACAGTTATGCCAATAATTTATGAGACATAAAATGTGAATTTCTAGTCTGTGCCTGGCATTGTCATAAATAAACAAGTGTTTTATCTGCCAATCTTACCTAAGTCAAGGGGAAAGGTGGTTCTTTGCAGTAAGCCATTTTTTAGGACACAAAATGGGGTGGGGGAAGGTTCTTAACCGTCACTGTTTTTTACCAGCATGGAGCTCAGGTAACGCCCAACATTGTCATTTGGATTCTTCCCTATTTTTTTCTCATAGGCTCCCCACCCCCCAAAATTGCACACTTCATTCTTTCTTGCTGTCTACTTCTTGGAGAACTTGAAATATCTTCCTTTCTTATATGCCTTTCCTTGCCTTTTCCATTAGTATAATGCTCTTTATGCCAGAGGTTCTTGAATTTTATTATGCATATAAGTGATATACAGAACTTGCTACTATGCAGAATCCTAAGGACCAGTACAAAATATTTCATAGATCTGGGGGACAGAGGGAGGGAAGGGGGAAGATAGGATGCCAGGAATTAAGCATTCAGGTGAGCTGATTATGAGAGGTCTTAAAACTACACTTTGACTAAAATTGCTTAAGTCAGTCTATGCAATGTAGAAAATATTTATAGTATTATATGAATATATATGTTAAAGTTTTACAGTAACTTTTTATGTCTCATCGGAATGTCTATTTGATACATTTCCTTGACTGTGGCTCTTTGGACCTCGCTGCTACTAGTAATACAGTATAATATTTTGGAGTTCAGGCTCTGGACTTTCATTTTAACCCATGCTTTCTAGCTTTGTAACGGTGGGCAAATTGCTTAACTTCTCTGAAAAACACCTACCTGAAGGAATTTTTATGAGTATGTTACTGAATTAAAGGGGGTTGGTTCATTTGCTTACATACATCAAAGCCCGTAAAATACCAGCATGTATTTTATGGGCTTTGAACAGAAGTTTGGAGCAAAAAAAGTAAAGGGTTATTTAAGGAAATGGAATATAAACCCAGAGTCACAGGTGAGCTATTGGTCTGAGACCTGGTTCCCTGGGTGGCTTCTAGAGAATGGGTTACATGGGGGGAAAATCATGAATTATGGTGTCTAAGGGAGTTAGGGTCATGATCAGGGTCCTGGTTTGTACTGATTGGTCAGCACTAGGATAGAGGGTCATTAGTCATTCCATCTGGTCAGCCAGGCAATTACTTCATCTGGTTTTGCTGCTTTTCTGGATTTAGAACTAAAACACAACTGAAGCCTACATGTTATCTCTAATTTTATGGAAATTTGTCTCTGTGGTCAATTGACCTCAGGCTTTGTTGCTAAGACTATTTGAAGCTGATCAGAATCTCATTGTCCTGAAAGCTCAATAATTAAGGGAGTGGTGGTGTGAGGAAGAGGGAGATGGGTGAGTCAGGGTGAATCAAAAAGAAGAAAAGGAGAAAAGGTCTTATTAAAGAAATTAAATTTATACAGGTCACAGTTGTAGACATATTATCTTAGACATCAAAGAGCAGAGAACTTAAGAATAATTTATCTTCCTCCTTTTTAAAAGAAATTTATAATGTTTCAGCAATATGCCTCAGCTTGCATCTGAAGGGACAGAAAACGTTTCTTCTACCCTTCTCGGTTCTTTGGCTGGTGTCACAGTCAAATTGACATAAGACAGATTAACAGGAACCCCCCCCCCCCCCCGCCCACACACACACAAATTTAAGTTTGTACGTATGGCGGCCCCATAAAAACATGAGACCCAAAAGATAGCTAGGCTATTGAGGCTTATATAACATCCTGAACTTAAGAAAGGCACAGAGTCCTGGGATACAAGGGGGAGGAAGGCCATTTGTAGGAAGGTAGAGATGTTTGGAAAACAAGGCTTGCCCTGTTATGCAGATAAGTTCCTTAGACTAAAAGTTACCTCTAGTAATAGCTGCCTTCCTGGTACGGGACCCCTTTCTATGTAAATTTAGGCAATTGAGAGGGCGTCAAAGAGCTTTTCCTGAATCTAGTGGGTCTTGATTGCCATTAGCTCAAAGCGATCTTTGTGTCAAAGGCACTGTTTTAGGGTGACACATTCTGTTCCCCTTCACATTAACAGGTAAAACTGAAAAAAAAATAGCACAATAATTTTTTTTTCTTTGCTCTCAGAATGTTATTGAAAATATAGGCCATGATTCAACATATACATCTGAGACTCCAAGGGATGGAAAACTCAGGAGAGCTAAAAAGAAGGAACAAGTAAGTGGAGCATTACTTTTTCTTGAGGGATGTATTTGTTTGTAACTTACGGATTTTGTAATTAGCCATGTTTAATTCTTTCTTTTTTTCTATGAGACAGACTTAAAACCGAATTTATTACTCTTTTCTTCTTACAAATGCATTTTATCTCCTTTGTTTTTCAGCACTTTCTTCCTCAGGAGGCTCTCACCTTTAACAGGCGTCCTCATGTGTTTCCCATATGAAAATTCCTTTAGCTGCAGCTCTGTTTGTAGCTGTGGCTATAATATAACATTACAGTGGTTTTGAGTTCGCTGTGTTCTAATTGGGGGGGGGGGCAGGGAGAGGTATTTATCAGTGAACAGTTTCTTAAACCTATGTTAATCATCATGTTAGTATTGGTGGAAAGTGGGGTTGTTGGGGTACCACTGGAATAAGAATTTTCAGAGGCCTCCACAGGAGGATGAGATATTGTAGAAAGCTTTATTTCTTTGGAAGTATACCCCTGGGTTTACAAGGTCCCATTTCCCTTTGTTCTGTCATGGAAGTGTTACAGAAGAGCAAAGAAATGCCAAGCATGCTTCATGGAGAAAGGGACGAGTCCTGTTATAAATTCTTTAGATGCTAATTCAAGAAAGCAAAGTATTCAGATTAAGATAATAAGTTGCAGCAGCAAGA
This sequence comes from Murina feae, assembly GCA_004026665.1. Classification (NCBI taxonomy): domain Eukaryota; kingdom Metazoa; phylum Chordata; class Mammalia; order Chiroptera; family Vespertilionidae; genus Murina; species Murina feae. The sequence continues at coordinate 56,932 of PVJC01005152.1, read as the reverse complement.
TGAAACAAGGCACACAGTTACCATAAGATTGAGAAGGCGTTAGACTATGGGCAAAAACAGTAAATCTAGAAGAGGCATCTATTCAAAACAAGCAACTAAACAACAACAGAAAACAAATAAGGAAAACAATAATCATAATTTGTGAGCAAATATAGTTATACTACTTAGAAGTTAGCATCAATCATGGAAAGAAGTAAATAGTGACTATTTTGTGGTTCTCAATCCTTTTGCTCTTTCCAGGATGTGGCTGGCCAAGAACACTTAAGGAATAAGTACAAAGATTAAAAAAAAATTAAATACAAATAATTAAGCAAGCATACGTATACATATATATGTTTAACTATTAACCTGGATCCTCTTTACAGTTATGAAAAAATTAAGTAATTTGATTTATTTCTCATTGACTCTCTAATCAAAATTCATCTCTGATATAAGTGTAAATATTAAATAATTTTTATTTTAGTTAAACATTAAATATATAAATATTAAATATATGAATATTAAATAATACCCAGAAGCCTGTTGACATTGACAAATCGATCCACTTGAAACATAAAGGATAATGATCTTCGAAGAAGCCTTTGACTGCCTGGTTAACATTCAATTTTGGTTACAGTCCAATGAGAGCCTCTTCTAACATGGGATTACCAACATTATCCCAATATCGCTGCATTTCCCGAATTAAAGCTCCATGGTAGGAATATTGCTTTACGCCATTCTCTTTTGAAATGTTCATGTCTCAGAAAAATCCATGCAAATCTTTAGGCCTCTAAAATTTTAGGCAATTGCTATCTAATAATCTTATGTTAACTACAGTTTTAATTTTGTAAAATGGATAATGGGTAATTTCTACTCTTAGGAAGCCTTCCTTTATTAGAATCATCTTTCTTGAAATATAAGTTCAGGACAGGGGTTACCATACAACCCAGAGTGACTGCATTGGTTTACCTTTGCCTCTCCTGATATTCTTAAGCATTTGGAGAGTGCCTCTGTGACAACTGTACCTCCTCCTATTTAAATTTCATTAGATAAATGGCTACTATTTTACTCCGAGGATGGCTTCCTGATTACGTTTATCTCCTGTGAGATCCATGCTCATTATAGGAGTGGCCGTCAGCACAGTAACTTCTAAAGGTCATTCTGTTTTAATCTCATTGAGAGATGAGTTATGAGAAGATGTAATTATATTTTTTTCACCTGATTTACTAATTTGTAAAGTCTTGAAGGAGGTTTGTCAAATAGAATGGTCACAGCTAAATGCTTCATTAGCATTCCACAGGGAAAAGGATAAACTCTTAGGTATGAAAGTCAAATTGAAGCGGGGGAAGTGAAAACACACAGGCCATGTAAAAAGTAGCCCATAGCTCTTCTCTTTTTTTAATCTTGGTATGATTTTTATCTTAGGGACATTTTTCTTCCCCAGCATTAAGATTCGGACAAGATCTGTTCCCCCAGCTCCCCACTGTCCCCTCTCACAGGTTTTAACAATTTGAATTTAAAAGGAGATATGCTGATGTTCCTTCATGTGTGCACACACCCTGGACTCCACGCGTAAACTTGACTGCGCCTTCCTCTGTGTGCTTGTGGTGCTGAATCTTCAACATTTCCTCTCTTGCCTCTGCCAAAAAAGATTTCTATTTTATGAGACATTCCCTTACTTTGGATTTATATTCTCATCTTTTTCAAAAGAGTATCAGGAATTTGGTGGGACATTATACTTAGAGTCTTCATGGTATCTGAGGAAGGAACCTGAAATCAAGGCCAACTGTATCTAGGAGTTTTCAACCTTTCCATTTTTATCAGTTCATATTATATAAAAGGGAATAAATGACACTTTAATTATGCTCTCAGATGATACTAAATTGGGAATGTTGCAAACTACAGGAAAGAGAGAGAAATGACACTACAGGGACTGAAGAAGTTTAGGTACGTGGGTGGGTAGAACCAGGAGAACAAAATCACCCCAGATAAAGTCCCAAGTAATTTAAAACTACCCTGTGCTTATGTGCATATGTATGTATATGAACTTCTGTGTGTACCTGTTCTATTACACTTTTTAGGTTTAAACACAGAACTTTGTGGAGGAAAAGCAAGCCAGGACTGGCCAGAATAAGCTAGGGGATCTACTCCTTTCTCCCTCTAGTGGTTTGACCTTGGGATTGGCCTGTATCAAATAAGAATTTCTGCTTTCTTATTTATAAAATGTGGGGATTACATAAAATTTTAAAAGTACATTAATGAGTCGTGGTTTTTATGGCAAGGAAGGTTTGAAACACATAGTTATTTGATAATAACTCAAAAATTAACTACATTTTCTCTGCTGATACTCTTATTCTTTAAGTGAGTGTCCCATTTGACTTCCCTATATCATCCCACTTTTCATCAGAACTTAGCTTTGTTCAGGCTCAATTCACATGCGTGACTTCAGCCTAAAGCTCACGTGTATTTTGGCTTCAGGATACCTATGGGATGGAGGCCATTCTTTGACATTATTTGGGAAAAATAATAAGTATCAAAGTCAATATCTACAAATTAGCCTTAGGGTGACCTACCCCAATTGTAGAAAATTTAGCTAAAATCTGGAGAAATTCTATCATTCATTATAAATGTAGGAAGTAGGAAGTACCAAGAGGCTAATTATATGAAAGTGATGAGAGCCAAGTTTTTAAAAGTTAGTAGAGTATCTAAGATAGTAAGATTATTGATAGACTAACTCACCTGTACCAGGAGGGTGCCACCCACAATACACTCAATATTTACATCTCCCTTTGAGTCACAGCCTAATGAGGTTGGGGCAGAGTAGACTAGAAATCAAGAGACTTGAGTTTCAGTCCCAAACTTGTAGTTATAAACAGTAGCATCATGGGCAGTCATTCCTTCCCATCACTCTCCTTTCCCCAACTTTCAGTTTCCACATCTATAAAGAGAAGTAAGTTAGTCTAGAGTAGTAGTGAGCTCTAGTCTCCTGGGACCCATTTGGTTATAGGAAGAGATCCTTGAATCCTTACATAAATGAAGACACTTGAGGTTTTGCCATTGGGTAAGTAGAAGAATGACAGTGCCTTTAATGGATATGGAGCAGTTAAGAAGAGGAATGAGTTTCAGGGTTAATAGTGGTAGAGAAAAGAGTATTACTTGGTTGAGAAAGAGTACTTGAGTTTTTATACTTATTCAGTCATTTATCACTTATTAGCATTGTGATTAATGCATTGGAACCACTGTTTTCTCAACATGAGAATTTTTCTATTAGTTTTGTTATGGAGATGGGATTGAAATCAGACGTTCAGGGGTTACATCCCAGGCAGTTTGAAAATGGGCTAGTAATGTCTAATAGTGCAGAAGTAGCAGAAGAAAGTGCAAAGGGAAAGGCCATTAGCGTGGGAACTGAGAAAGGTGACTGGTGACTTTTAAGAATTCATCTGCGTTGGTTGTTTTATACCTCAGAACCTTAGTTAACTTTAGTTCAAGGTTATGCATGAAGGCATTACCTTTTCTTTAAACTAATAGACTGTATTTTTTTGAGCCAATAGTTTCAATATACCCCTTCAACTCTACTCCCAATTTTTCTCATTACTAATATCTTGCATTATACTGTTTTTATTAGGTAATATAATTCAGATATCAAGAAAGTGAGCAGTGAGAGGAGGTAAGAAGAGCTATAACAGAGAATAGACTGTTTTTAAGGTCATTGGTAGTAATTAGGAGAACAAAGGAGAAATGTAGCCAAATATAATAAAAGGCCAAAAAAGATTTTTCTGTTATTAGTAGTGGTTTTTTTAAAAAAATTACTTTTGCCCCTTTTAAAAATTCTGCTTATAGGTTAGGGAATTTGTAAATCTGTTTGAAATCTGAAGAGAAACAGCAGGGGATGGGGCCTGGAGAAAGAAGGAAGAGAAAACAAGAAAAAGAGGAGAAAAATGTTGGAAAGGTGAGCGGAGTTGATACTGGATTTATGGGGAAAAAATTTCCCTTGAAACTAAACAGAACTGTTTAGAGCACTTTCTCAGAGATTAGAGGGAAAGAGTAGACTTGGGGTAAAAATGAAAAGATGCCCCAGCCGGTTTGGCTCAGTGGATAGAGTGTCAGCCTGCAGACTGAAGGGTCCTTGGTTCGATTCCAGCCAAGGGCACATGTCCCGGTTGTGGACTCGATCTCCAGTGTGGGGCATGCAGGAGGCAGCCAATCAATGATTTTCTCTTACCATTGAAGTTTCTCTTTCCCTCTCCCTCTCCCTCTCCCTTCCTCTCTGAAATCAATAAAAAAATATTTTTTTAAAAAGAAAAGATGTAGAAGAGTTGAACGTATTTAATCCGGTTGGCCTTGTTTCTGAGGTATACTGTGCCTGAGGAGGTGAGGCCAAGGAACAGTGGGTGTGGTTAGAAAGAAGTGCTTGGCTTATTGAAGAAGCACTTGACAGGATATGCTGGCTGGATTATCATATTCAGAGGCCAAGGGATGAGTGGTTCTGATGTACCAGAAAATACAGCTTTCCACCTGGGCTCTGTGTGCAGATGGAGACTCGACTGCCGATAGATGTACGGGTCTTTTATTTTATTGTTGCTCATCTTCACCAGAGGATATTTTCCCATTGATTTTTAGAGCGAAGGGAAGCGAGGGGGGAGGGACAGAGAAAGAAACATCCATGTGAGGGAGACACATGGATTGGCTGCCTTCCACACGTGCCCAATCATGCCATTGATGGAAGTTGAACATGGGACCCTTCAGTCTGCTGGGCTGACACTCTACTCACTGAGTTCAACCATCTAGGGTGGTACATAGGTCTTTTAGAGAGAAATAGTTTGGGTTTTCTCCTTTTCTTACAAAGTGCTCTGTAGGAAAGCCTACTCGGAAAGAGCTTCCAATTTCCTCTAGTGCAGGGGCTGACGAGTGATTACTGCTGCCTCCGAGGTGCTGAGGGAACCCGGACATCTGTCAGTCAGGGCTGACAGGGATCTTCAGGGTGTTAGACTTGGTGGGTTTCCAAGCCCATTGCTCCCATTGGGTACCATTTTATATCTTTCATAGGCTGAGAGGATCCAGAAAGGAACCCACCATGAGCAGGTTTCTCTTTTTATGCTTGTTGCCTTTTTCCTGCAAGTAGACTCTTGATGTGGAGTCTCAGTGGGTTGAGTCCATCATCTTAAGAATTATTGCTTCTTTCAATTATCCTGACCTACAAAGGATTTGGGGACTAACAAACCTGTTTATTCCCATTTTCTTTCCATGCTGCTAGATATTGGTATAGAATCCCCACCTCTCTGTGACCAATAGAGAGAGGAGTGGAAAAATGCTTCCTTATTGGCTAATTACTTTGTGACAGTTTTCGAAGCAGGTATAAAAAAGGCTATGGTCATGGTGGCAATGATCATCATGATGATGATAGATAATTCTCATGGGCTATGTATTATGCGTGAGGCACATCCTCATTTAATACCCACAACAGCAACACGCTTAAATGCTATGTGGTGCTACTATTCTTTTTTTCCATTTTACAGATTAGGAAACTAATTTGATTCAAAGAAGTTAGCCAGATTTTCCAAGATCACACTTTCTTATTTTGAAGGGATGCCCATCTCAAATTGGCCTAAGCAAATAAGGAATTTGGTGACTCACATTACTGAAATGTCTGTTGGCCTTGTCTGGAGCCTGAAATGGATCCAGAGGTTTAAATAATATAATCAGAAATTACTTTCACTCCATATTTTGGTCTAATGTCATTTGTGTTGACTTCATTTTAATGCAGAATTTCCCAATATGTTGTCAGTAATGGCCAGTTTGACTCTAAGCATATATTGCACTTTCAGCAAGCAATCATGGGAAAAGACAGCACCTTCAGCTCTGTAGCTTCAGAAAAAGTCCTGGGAAGGCTCTTGTCATGTGCCCATCCACGATCCAATCATTGAGACTCAAGTAGTGTAGTATTTTGATTCGGCAGATCATAGTTACTTACCCACTCTGTAAGACAAATCCAGGAAGTACCTTCACATAAACTACATGGAGTATGTTTCCCATGAAATCAAGGACTGTTCACAAAGGAAGGAAGAGAGGGAGGGAAAGCATGGGGCAGTTGAAATTTATACATTTTAAAGTCTTCTACAGTCGGAAGGTGTGAGATGCAGTTTTGGATACTGATAATCTCTTCCTGGATCTAGCACTGTTTGAGTAGGCTTTGTGCTAGAGATTTACAGAACTTAGCTCATTTAATACCTACCATAACTGTTGGGTGCAAATATTATGAACCCCATGTTATAGGTCAAGAGCCAAAGTGAAGCAAGGTAAAGCAGCTGGCCTGACTCCAACTGAGCAAGTCGAACTAAACTTAAGACTATTGGGCTTTGCTTTTAGATTGCTTTCATCCACTCACAGATATCATGACAAGTGTCAGCTGAATGTCATCATCATCATCATCATCATTTTGAATGTTAGAAAGAGACTGGGGGATATGGCCTATATTAATCCATTTTGCTATTTAACAAACAACCACTGTAGGTCCAAGGTTTACAACATAAGTATTTTCATCCCTCATGGTCTGTTGGTCAGCTGGGCATCTCTGCTTCAGGTTGAGGATGTAGTTAAGTTGGCTCCATCTGTTGCATTCTTGAGCCCAGGCTAGAAGAGTAGAAGTTATCCAGGGGAGCTCTTTATAATGGGTCACTGAAATGTCAGAAGGCAAGTACATGCATGCAAGCACATTTCAAGTCTCTGCTTACATCCTGTCTGCTCATATCCCATTGTCTGAAGTGAGATATGTAGTCCAGATCTGCATCAATGGGTTGGAGAAGGACATGCGACCCACAGTTGGAGAAGGGGAGTGAATAGTCACTGAATAACAGACACTACCATGAGGTACTTTGAAGAAACTACACTAAGGGTCCTAAATTCAGACTTGCACTATTTATTGTTTTTTATTTGTTGTTGTTGTTGATTTTTTCCCCAAAATGCAACTTCTTAGAAAAGTATTGTCAGTCAGTAAAACATAGGGGTCACAAGTCAAATTTAGGAGGTTTTATTAGTGCAATTGACACCTCATAATGGTAAACCCATGAAATAGTATTACTTCTACCATCGTTTGAAACTTGGTTGAACTATCTTTACATATTACTGTCTGGCATGGATGTTATCATCACAATACTCTTTGTATATCTGGGAGAACAATATATGAAACCTTGGTGAAACATCTTTTTTAAAAAAAAATTATTTTATTGATTTTTTACAGAGAGGAAGGGAGGAGGATAGAGAGTTAGAAACGTGGTTGAGAGAGAAACATCGATCAGCTGCCTCCCTGCACACCCCCTACTGGGGATGTGCCCACAACCAATTCCCTTGACCGGAATTGAACCTGGGACCCTTCAGTCCGCAAGCTGATGCTCTACCCACTGAGCCAAACCGCTTAGGGCCTCGGTGAAACATCTTAATCTAACATTGAAAGAGACATGCAACTCTGGAGTGAAATATGGCTGTGACCACTGACAGCTTGGGGAGCTAAATGCAGTGGTTTGACGACGTGTGAAATAATAGCTATCAAAGTCTTTTTATTGTGGCATCAGTTCAAGGCATTGGAGCTTCATAGATACATTATGTTTTACTGGTTTTATTCACGACTATTAGTTAAAATTCGTTCCATTCAAAAGTTATCTCTATTCACGAAGAACTGCAACCTGATTTTCCTACCAGCAACACTTTCTCATGCTATCCTGAGCTCACGAAAAGCCAGTAGGGGTGATTCTGACATTATTTTTGCAATATTGTTTACATAATTGAAACTGTAGATGCGATTAGTAAGACAAAAAGCTTCAGAATGTCAGGTGGAATGGAAATTGAAGACTTGGTATTATTATTATGGATGAAAGATGTTGAAAACATTCATTTGTTCAATAACAGTAGACATGGCGGTGTACCTCGTATGGTTATAGGGACTGTGGAAGGAAAACAGCAGAACCTCAAGGTTGGATTTCTCAACACAGTGGAGAGATTATGCACAAAAGGGAAGAGACTTGTGCTTGGAATCAGAAATCCTGGATTTTACTATTAATTAGCTTTTGGACTTTGAAGAAATAATACAATCTCTCTAGGTTGTTATTTCTTTACTTTGAAAATAAGACAGTTTACCTCGATTGACTTTAGTGACAACTGTGACTCAAACATTGCAGAATGGTGAGGAGTTTCCTACCTAAAGACACAAAACAGGTGAACAGTTCATGAATTCAGTAATTATATGGTGAGTGTCTACTACCTTGTGGTAAGTTTTGCTCTCAGGGGTGGAATGGAATCATAAGGAGAAGAAGCCCCTGGCCATGGACAGCTTCCATCTGGTGAGAGAAAGTGAATAACAAGTAAACAATTATATAATTTAATTTTAGTATTAATATATGCTGTGAAAAAAATTAAAATAGGCTAACAAGAGAGTGACTGGGAAGGAGAATTTATTTGAAATAATTAGGATAGTTCTATTTGAGGAGACAGGACTTGAATTAGTTATGGGTTTAGCCAGGCCAGTGTATCTCAGTGGCTGAGTGCCATTCCATGAACCAGGAGGTCACAGGATCAATTCTGGCCAGGACAGGGTTGCTGGCTCAATCCCCAGTAGTGGGTGTACAAGAGGCCACCAATGTTTCTCTCATCAATGTTTCCATCTCTCCATTCTTCTCACTTCCTCTCTCTCTAAAATCAATGAAAACATTTTTTTTTTTTAAATTATGGGTTTAGTTTTGCAATTATTTGGGGAAAAATCATTTCTCTAGCAAGTGTTATGAGCCTGAGGTTGGAAGGTGTTTGGTATGTTTACGAAACAGCAAAAACAATAGCTTTATTGAGCAGAAAAATCTCTATAGAACAAAATAAAATAATATATACTGCATTCTGTGATATGACGTAAAGGTATGCTGAATTAATCAGAGGAAGAGGTGAGATGAATAATTCCTATGATTGGGTCTTGCCTTCTTTCTTTTGTCTCATTGGTCATCACATTCTGGATATTTTACCTTAACTTGTACTTACCTCTCATTTTCAAGTCTATCCAGGTGTCCTCAAACTATGGTCCCCGGACCACATGCGGCCCGCCGAGGACATTTATCCGGCCCGCTGGGTGTTTTTGCCACCTTGTTTTTTTACTTCAAAATAAGATATGTGCAGTGTGCATAGGAATTTGTTCATAGTTTGGTTTTTTTTAAAACTATAGTCCAGCCCTTCAATGGTCTGAGGGACAGTGAACTGGCCCCCTGTTTAAAAAGTTTGAGGACATACCCAGTCTTGAACTTAGGTGGACAATTGTAAAGACTGTTTTGAGCCTTTCTCTTATCAACAAGTAAAGCTGATTACACAATTCCACTTTAAATACATTTGTATATTTTAGATGTTTTCCTATAAGCTCGAGAAAAAAGTAAATTCAATCTACTCAGCATAGAGGACTTTTGTGACCTGTCCCTGACTTCTTTAACCTCTTCTAGTTTCAAACTTCCCTCCTTCCCTTAATTCTACAACCACATCACAATACTTGCTAGTTACAGAATGCCATGCTCTTCTCCCATATCTTCATCTATGTCTCCTACCTTCTGTCTAACTTCCCACCTGTGTTTTAGGAACCAGTTAGGGCACATCTCTGCCTATAATTTTCTCTTAACCTCACAGTCTATTTCTACAGCACTTAGCATGCTGTGCTGGAATTGTCTTCTTCATGACCTCTTTGCCCAACCAGGCTGTGAGTTCCCTCAGGGTCTGGACAGTGTTATTAGTCTCTGCATTGCTGACATCCAGTTTAATGCCTGGCAGCAGGTTCAATAGATGCTTCTAAAAATAATGAATGCGGTTCATAATTTATGGATTATTTAATTTTAGTCTCTTTAAACCAGTTAATTACTTTGCCCTACTTGATTTTCTTCCCTCCCTTTTGCCTTCCATATCTAACTTCATGTTTATACATCAGTCCAAGGGATCATTGCAAAAACTGTCTGGCCAGTTAGCAGATGGAAGAAGTTGGATTGAAGATGGATAGACACAAAAGCAATTCTCTTTTTACTCCACCACGTCCCCTCATTAAAGAATGATCTAAGCAAAGGTTGTATATCTCAAGATAAAAGGAGAGAATGACAAAGAAAGAGTGGCCTTTGCTAAGGACATATTGAAAAAGAATGATTTTTAATTTAAAGGGTACTGATGGGTATCCCATGGTGTCATTATGATTTCATTTGAAGTTCTTTTAGTCATTCCCCTCCATTTTTGTCTAAGCACAATGGGCTTTTTTAAATGTTTTTTTAATTGATTTTTTACAGAGAGGAAGGGAGAGGGATAGAGAGTTAGAAACATCGATGAGAGAGAAACATCGATCAGCTGCCTCCTGCACACCTCCCACTGGGAATGTGCCAGCAACCAATCTACATGCCCTTGACTGGAATCGAACCTGGGACCCTTCAGTCTGCAGGCTGATGCTGTATCCACTGAGCCAAACCGGTTAGGGCTACACAATGGGCTTTTTGTTTTAGCATTTTCATATGCAGTCCAGGTCTTATGAAATGTGGCAGGATCATTTTCTCACTGAGGTATATAACCTTAGATGAAGTTAGATTAAGAAAAACCTCATCATTTACTGGGAATCTCTTTAGATTCATTTTCCTTCTCCTTTGAACATTGAGCATTTTATCCTTTTTTAAGAAGCGAGAAAGGAGCAACTGAGAAACAGACTCTAGGTCTTCTCTACTGCTTTTCAAACTAGTGGGGCAAGTGGCATTATCTCCATTTTTTCCCAGCTGACAAAAGTAAGATTTGTAAAAGTTAAGTGATTTGTCTGGCCAGCTAGCAGATGGAAGAAATAGAATTGAATCCAAGATGGATAGACACAAAAGCAATTTTCCTTTTATTCCACCATGTCCCCTCATTAAAGAATGATCTAAGCAAAGGTGGTATATGTTCTGATACACAGTACCACACAAAAGTGAATAATGCAAGTATACACAAAAATGAACTACATTTCCTAAATGGCAGAAATAGCTTATTGGGGAAGTCTGGAAAACAGATCTCTGGTATTAGAGTATAGACAAAGGCTTTGAGAACTCCTCCTCAGACGATCTTAATTCTTTAAGTTCAGACCCAAGTAGGAACTCATATTTATAACAGAAAGCAGATTGAGAAGCATGTGGTAAACTGGAAGAATGAAATTAATGACTTATTTTGAAATAACCTTTTTGATTCATGATTTATAATTAGAGGCCCAGTGCTCAAGATTTATGCACTGGGTATGCGTGTGGGGGGTCCTCAGCCCAGCCTCCACCCTCTCACAGTCCAATTGATGGTTAAGGCCCGCTTGGGGGATGTCTGACTGATGGCTAAGGCCCTCTCCCTGTGGGGAGAGGGCTTCAGCCAGCAGTTGGACATCGTTAGTGCTGCTACAGAGGCGGGAGAGGCTCCTGACACCACCTCTACACTCACCAGCCAAGAGCCAGCTTTTGGCTGAGTGGTGTTCCCCCTGTGGGAGTGCACTGACCACCAGAGGGCAGCTCCTGCATTGAAGGTCTGCACCCTGGTTGTCAGTGCGCATCATAACGACCAGTCATTCTGTTGTTCCGTTGATTTGCATGTTGGCCTTTTATTATATAGGATAAGAAAACACATGGCTATTTTTACCTCTGGCTGATGCTCAGTAGCATCATCTTTATCAAGATTTCATTTTTGAATATGAGATTGTTAATGAATATTCTGATACTTAATATTGATTGGTAACATTGAGTGTCCCAGGTAGTGCATTTGTCTTTATTTATATTTATTATTAGCACTAGAGGCCCAATGCATGAAAGTCATGCAAGAGTAGGCCTTCCTTCCTCCTGCTGCTGGCACCAGCTTCTCTCTGGTACCCAGGACCTGGGCTTCCCTCTGGCTGCTGGCAGGTACTGGGGACCCAGGTTTTCCTCACAGCCTTGGCTTCTTCTGGAAGGTTGTCCGGATAGTTGTTCTGCTGTTTGGTCTAATTAGCATATTAGCTCTTTATTATACAGGATATCCCTTCATATAGGTTGCCATTTACTAACAAAATAACAGAGTTACGTTAACCAGTTCAATAGCTAGTTCAAGGGTGTACCTGCTGGAAAATGGCAAAAAAAGACTTAAATCCAGTTATCTGATGATGAAGGCTGGGCTTTCACGTGTCTATGTTTTGTTTGAGTTCTTGAAAATGCCTTTGGCCTGGAGTCAGGAAACTAGCTTTAGTCCCGGGTACTGACAAACTGTATGAGTTCAGGCATGTCATTTTCCTTCTCTGAAACTGTTTTCTCATTTGTTAAGGGGAATGGATGAAGAGAACAGGATTTCTGATGTTTCTTGCAACTGAGAAATTCAGTGATTGAAATGCCAGAAATGGAAGTTCATTAACTCACAGCAGGACGTAGTAATGTCCCAGGATCATCCTGGCATAAATATCAGTACTTGCTGCACCACAATACTTTTTCAATTAAATTTTAATTTTGCTTAATATTTAGACTCTGCCCCTTATTATTATTTCCTGTAGAATTCTATCAGCATGCTGAAACTCCAAATTCCATAGAGTGTAGAAATATATTGATTTTTTAAAATGTCAAAACCTCTAGATACAGTTCCAGTTTCTTGAACATTATTTTTATTCAACTCTGCATAGGTATATTCACATTGTACTGCATTTATTATCTCTGTAATTATTCTATGTTTCCAACTTGAACCAAAAACTAATGACAAACTAAAAAAGAGTTTCTGAGATGTGGGTACAGATTTTTTATATATATATATATATATATATATATATATATATATATATATATATATATAGTAACAGAGTTCATCTGAGATGAACTAAATATCCTCACAATCCTCCTTCTCCTTCTCTTCATCTTCCTCCACATCAGCTTAATAGCAATGTGAAAAGGATTTTTTGCATAAAGCATTAATTTGTACAGCCCCTCTAGAGATAGTTTTCTTTAATTCTTCATCATAACAGTGATAGGTAGATATGATTTTCTCCATTTTACAGATTAATAAACTGATTTTGAGAGAGATAAATGAATTTACCTAAGAATACATAACTAGCTAGTCAATGTAAAAGCCAACTGAGATCCTTTCGATTTACAAATTTATGATCCTTCTATGGTGCTACATTATCTGGGGACTAAAACCTCTTGACATCAGCAATAATCTTGCTCTCTTAAGAATATCTTTCTTCATAGGCACCCTCTTAGTTGTATGTCTATAACATATTTTATACATTTGTATTGAAATAATTATCTATCTTCTACTGTAATGTTCACTAATACATTACATCTATAGCTCAATAAAATTTTTAAAGTCAACCATACATGTAACTAACATTCACATCAATATGTAGAAACTGGCTCAAGACCCTGGGTATAAAAAGACATTCTAATAAGGTAGAATATTCTAAAAACAGATCTCCCAGGAACCAGATCTTTCTTTGGGATGTGCAGAGTTTGAACCCACCCAAGCCCACTGAATTAACTGTTTACTACACAATGAGCACCCAAGCTTGCTCATGTAACCCTTTACTTCATAGTAGGTCTCCTAACAATGAATTTCTTTTGTTTTTATTTACCTACAAAAAAGTCCTACTTTATCCATATTTTTGAAAGATATTGTCTCTGGGTATAGAATTCGGAGTAGACAGTGTTTTCCTTTCTACACTTTAAACATATTATTCCTTTGTCTTGCATAGTATCTAATGGGAAGTCTATTGAATTCTTATTACTTTACTTCTATAGTTAATGTGTGTGTTTTTTCTGAGAGTCTTTAACATTTAGAAATATCTTGAAGTGTGACAATGGTGTATCTAGGTGTGTGTGTGCATGTGTCCTCTATTTGAAATGCTTGGAATTTTCTGAAATTATTGAAGTTTTATTCCCATATTCAACTTCCTCACTGCCTTAATTATAGGATTTCCTCTTTGTTTTTCAGTAATTTTACTCTGATATGTCTAGATTTCTTTTATTGTGCATATCTACTGTTTTTGGTTCACAATGTATCTTGAGTCTGTTGTTTTATCACTATTTAATAGCAAATCCATCATGCTCTGGGTTTATATTTTTAGTGTTTGTTCATATTAGGATTTACTGTGTTTCTTGAAATGGTATCTTTGAAAGTTTTATTAAAGATTGAAAATTTTGATACATTAGTATCAAATGTTATTTGACCTTTCCTGTTTTTTCTCTGCTTTAGTTCTTGGGCTCTCATATTTCAGATTACTTTGCTTTGTCCCAGGAGTCATTAAGATGGTTAATTTCTTTCAACATTTTATCTTTTGTCCTTCATTTCAAATATAATTTATGTTCAAGATTACTGCTCTTTTTTCTGCAGAGCCTAATCTGTCATTAAGCCCATCTGATGAAGTTTCAATCTTATATACCACATCTTTTAGCTTTGCATGTTCCTTTTGGTTCTTTCTCAGAGTTTGTATTTTTGCTGTCTGTTAGGTTTCATGTTTTTACTTTTTACATCCTTGAACATATTTATAATAGTGTTTTGAAGTCCTGGTCTGCTACTTCCATCATTTCTATAATTTTGGAGCTTGTTTCTAATGACTGATTTCTCTTTATTTATTGGTCACATTTTCCAGATTATTTTCATATTATTTTTTATTGACTACTTGACATTGTGCATATACTGCACAGCTACTTGACACATTGACAGTTGGGATGTTGTTGGCTCCCCTTATACATTGTGGGAGTTTGTTTTGACAAGCAGCTTAATTTAATTGCAGTTCAGCTTCATACTTTGAAATGCTCATTTTTGAGCTCTCTGAATTTATATAAAGTAGGTCTATCATGTCCTTTAAGAACATTCATGATCTGGTTTATGACTGTGTCTTTTTCTTCATATCCCATATACATATTATTTTGCTCCATCTGCTGCATTTGTCTTTTTGCTGTTCTTAAAACATGCAAGTTTGCTTCAAATTTGGGTCTTTATTTTTGCTTCCACTCTGCCTGGAATGTCCTTATTTAATGTGTAATACTGAATCCTCACTTCAAGATTTGTTGGTTGTCACCTCCTTAAAGAGTACTTTCCTGACTGCCATTTTAAGAACAGGTAGCTTTTCATTTCCCCACCTGGTTGCAGTTTTCTTACCCCATGAAGGTATTTCTCATAGTTAATGTGACTCTCTTATATAATAAAGTCATTTACCTAAAGCACCGTGACTATAATACGCACTTCTAAATTTTGTCTTTTGCATGAACATCCCAGGTGACTAACAGAATGCCTGGCACATTCAAAATATATTTGTTTAATGAGTTATTAAATGATTCTTAGCTCCATAGGCATCAGCTATTTATAATACCTGCCCTAAAAATCTCATGTTTATTTTCCCTGAGTTAACTGATGTGTTATCTATGTTGTACACATTTGTCATTTTAAAAAATGCTCTTACTATATTTGGGAAAATCTTAGCTTTACATGTCTCAAGAGCGTATAAGCATTTACCTACTGTTCTCGAAAGTGAAAGAATTAGGTATTAATTTTCCCAGCTCCTGTAGATGGTGGAAATCTCTGTTCTGGTTTGATTGGGGCTAAAGGGTTTCTGAGTTGTGGGACATTGAGTGCATGTCTCTAATATTTGGCCAATTCTGTGCTATTACCTCAGACTTTGATGATGTGGTGAGTGACCTAATGAGGTCAGAGGAGAATTTATTCCATCCACAGCAGGGATAGAGGGTCCATGTGCTGTGGTGGCAGCAGCAGTGGGGTGGGGTTCAACTAGCAGTGTTCAGACCAAGCTTGTCCTATAGCATATTCATCTATATTATTTATGCTGTCCAGAACCCTAGTATTCTTTCCTAAACCTTCATTTTTGGTTTTGTAAAAAGAAGTTTTGGTTGTTTGTATGAGAGAACCCTGGCTGATACACTCTTGAAATAATTTAGAGAATGATAAATTGTTAACAGTATAAAAACATCATTATCATTTTTTATTAGTACAGAACAGAGCTCCCCTGAATACCTAGTTAACTAGAGGGAAACATCTGCAAATACAAAAGTTTTTGATGAAATGGGTATTGTATGTGTTTTTAGGAGTCCGATTATAGCAAATCTCAGGGTGTATAGAAAAATCACTTTATTTTCTAGTTGTTATACCTGTTGTGTTCTATATAAATATATTTTCATGGTATGATAGGTAGAGGCACTGTTTAGTTCCCTTAAAACATATAGTAGTACCTGATAATACATGAGCCAGTTGAAGAGAAAATCAAATATTTTTCAAATGGCAAGGGAATATAATAGGGAAGCTGTATCTATAGGGGAGAAAACAGATCATCATAGAATTTCCTGTTAACTGGGAGGTTTTCGTGTTACGCAATTTTATTTTTTCTGCTTTGTCACAAAAAAGAGCTTGAAGGACATTTTAGAGAGATTTTAAGGGATGTGTTTATCAGTTATCTTTTTTTCTAAAGGAAATATCTTTTTATTGATTTCAGAGAGGAAGGGAGAGGGAGAGATAGAAACATCAATGATGAGAGAGAGTCATTGATTAGCTACCTTCTGCACGCACCACACTGGTATTGAGGCCACAACCTGGGCATGTGAACTGACAGGGAATTAAACCATGACTTCCTGGTTCATAGGTCAATGCTCAACCACTGGGCAATGCTGTCTGGGCTATCCATTAGCTTTTGATATACAATGGGTACTCTCATGAGCTCAGTAATTTATATCATGAGGTGTTTATTGCACATGTATATGTGTTCAGCCTGCATTGAATAGATGGCTCTGCTGATCTTGGCTGGTCTCTGTTGGAATGACTAGGATGATTCAGTTCTGTTTCCATGTGCCTATCATCCTCCCACATGCTAGCCCTGGGATACTCTCATGGTGATGGCAAAAATGTAGGAAAGCAAACAGAAGCAGGCATGCCTTTTTGAAGCCCTACTTTGGAACTGGCAAAGCGTCAATCCCACCTCATTCTCTAGTTTAAGCAATTCGCATAGTCAATATCCAAATCTGTGTAGATTAAACTCTATCATGATTCTACTTACAGATGAGGGATTGGGAATTCAGAGGGTTAACCAGCTATTCAAGATCACATAGCTCTTGGGTTGGGGAGATGGTGTCCAAATGCAGACAGTGAAACTCTGCCAGAGCCAGTATTCAAAGCACAATGCTAACTAACTACCCTCTTTGTGTCCATGAAAAAGAAAACCATGCAAATTCACATGGTTGAAGTTCATTATACGAGTCCCTTAAAATCAGAATTAACCAATCAATCTTTCTGAGGAAAGAGAAGTATATTGAGCAATGAGAATGATGCTTCAAAAAGTATAGGCCCAAATTGACACCAAAGGCATGGCAACAACAACAACAACAAAATAGACAAATTGGACTTTATGAAGATTAAAAATTTATGCATCAAAGAACATTATAAATAGTGAAAAGGCAACTCACAGAATAGGAGAAATATTTTATAACTGTGATAAGAGATTGATATCCAGAATATATAGAAAATTTCCCAAACTCAGTAACTAATCTGATTTAGAAATAGGCGCAAATAATTTGTGAAAGACTTGAATAGACATTTCTCCAAAGATATACAAATAGCCAATAAACAAATGAAAAGATGCTCAACATCATTAGTCATCAAGCAAATTAAAATAAAAACCACATTGAGGTACCACCTCACAATGTTGATGTGGTCACGCACAAAATATTTTTTTTTCCCAAATTCAGAAAGCAAACAAACAAGGATGTGGATAAAGTACATGGAAACCCTGTACATTGCTGGTGGGAATATAAAAACAGTGTAGAAAGAAGTATCATGTGTCCCAATCTTTATATGAATTATCTTGTTTAGTACAAAAAATCTTGTGAGGTTGGTGCAATTATTACTTGAGACAATATGAAGTGTAGATGCAAAACGATCAAGCCACTTAACCAAGTTCATATGGCCTCCTTCTCTTATTCCTGCACAGTTCTATGTTTCGGCCCATGAGGAGGGGTAGAGAAGATACCATTATTATCATTCAGACTGTTCAAAGGGAGACATCAAAGCAGAGGTTCAGAGAGTTCTCTGAACAAGGGTGCTGCTTACAGTTAGGCTCTCATTGTGCATCTATTACTATCTAATTTTGTTGCATTCGCCATTTCATTTCTCTGGCCTCAACTGTACAACCTCTAAAATGGGCATAATAATCCCTACCTAGCAGTATATTTGGCAGTGTTTAATAAGACCTTGAATAAGATCATTCAAGTGAAAATGGTTTGTGCAATGTAAAGAAAAACACGTTTTGTTTTTGCTATTATTGCTTTGATTGGATTCTATAACGCAGCCAGATGCACAGACTATATAGGTTTCTATGCTGCCACAGCCCAATATAGCATCTTGGTTTTGGTGGTTTGTTTTCAGTTCTCATCTGCCCATGGGACTCACTAAATATATGGCTGACAATCTAGTTTGGTTTCTCTGGCATTTCAGCATCAAAGAGCAGTGATTCTCAACCTTCCTAATGCCGTGATCCTTTAATACAGCTCATGTTGTGGTGACCCCCAACCACAAAATTATTTTCATTGCTACTTCATAACTGTAATTTTTCTACTGTTATGAATCGTAATGTAAATATCTGATATGTAGGATGAATTTAGGCAACCCCTGTGAAAGGGTTGTTTGACCCCCAAAGGGGTCATGACCCACAGGTTGAGAACTGCTGATCTGCTGATATAGATTTTATACTATTATCTACTCTTTGTAGAATCTCTGCCTCCTGATTCATGTAATCTTTCACTATCTGTTTATCATCTGGAGGCAAAAGATGGTCACCTAGAGGTACCTAGAGATTAGAAAATTAAGGATAATTTTTACTCCTGGCATTTTGAGTCAGTCAGGGAAGGAGGGCTTGGTTAGAGGTCAAAGGGTAGCCTTGAAGAAATGCTAGGTGGGAAGCACAGGAAGGCAGGGAGCTAAGAGGCAGGAGGATTGGCAGCAGAATGGAAAGCCGTCCTAACAAGACCCTGGGTTTTAGGAAGTGAAGGGGGAAGGCCACAGTGATGGTGGCTTTAGTCTCCTTTGCAGTGCATGGTGTGTGGTGCAAGGAGGGAAGTTATGTTTAGTGTGGCTTAAAATAAACTTTGCTGGCTTGACTAGCTCCAGCTTAAAAAGGGACTAGTTGAATTGTAAGAGAAAACAGGCCTCAACGTGAAGCAATGAAGTGTGAGGGGTTCACATCAGCAGTTGGAAGCACCTGCCACAAGATGGCTGTCGGTCCACCAGTCCTGTGGGAGGCCCTGCCAGTGGGTGCCAGCTCTCAAAAATGCAGAGGCTCTTGAAGGTTCCAAGGAAACACCGAGTGCACCTGGATATTCAAGCAGAAAATTAAAATACCTTTGGGTCCAGTTAGAACCCTTTCTGCTTTTCAGCTGCCTGACTTTTGCAGAAACAAACTCAAGATCTTAGCGTTTGCCCATCTGCTCAGCTATATTTAGGCTAAAGACCTTTTGAATCTGATTCCTAAAGAGCTTAACTCATTCTCCCAAATAAGCTAGAATGTGAGAGCTGAGAGCAACCTGGGAAGCAGATGCCTTCTTCACTTTTATTATATTCATTAGAAGCCTCTATAAGTCACTAGGGCATCCAAATTAGCTTTTAATGATGAACTCCAATAACAAAACTGAAAAGAGTGGGTGGAAGGGGAATGGAATGAAACCCTGGGATTCCTTTCTGACATCTCCACAGAGTCAATTATTTACTGACTAGAGGCCTGGTGCACGGATTCGTGCACATTAAAAGGAAATTAATTAGAAGGTGGTAGGCAGGGTGGGACTGGGTGAGAAGGGCCAGTGGGCATGCCCTGGAGCCAATCTCCCGCAGTCTCTCCCCAGCCCATCCCTGGCTGGCTGCACCTAGGATGGTGCCAGGGCTCAAAGGGTGTATGTGGAGTGAGCTGGGTCCCTCTGGCAGAGTAGGGTTCCTCAGCCTAGCCTGCAAGGATCAGACCAAAACCAACAATCTGACACCCCCGAAGGGTCCCACAGTATGAGAGGGCATTCTGCAAAGTTGATGTCGCTTGGCAGCTCCTGCATTGAGTGTCTGCCCCCTGGTGGTCATTGTGTGTTATAGCTACCGGCCAGCCGGCTGGCTGTTTGGGCAGTTGCTTAGGCTTTTATTGTTTACAGATGCTTGAAGCAGATATGACCCTGGGAAAGTACTTCACTTTCTTTGTTCTTTTGGTTATGAAATGGGAATTATAACATGATAGCACTTTTGAAACTATTAATTGTGCTAAGTGTATCTAAAGTATTTAGCACATTTTTTGGTACTTAGTACATATCACTGATGAGCGTTGTCCCTGACTTCTGGTTTCTTTTTTTCTTCTTTTCTTTTAGTTTTTACTAATTAATCAATTTGTTTCCTCCTCCCTACCCCTCCTCCTCCCTCTATCACCATAACATATCCAATCATGTCCAATGGAAACTTCTCCATCATGAGAGGCATTTCAGTACTGGGGGATGAATCAGTGTCTTTTAGGATCTGATGTAAATCTGACCTTATTCTCAATTTGATTAAGACTCAAATTTGGGGGCTATTTCCTGTGAAATATAGATCAGGGCTTTCAACAGTGGAAGGAATGTATATAAACCAAGCCAGGCAACAGACTCCTCATCACCAAATTGCATGATGACACACCTCCTTCTCTCTACACATGCTCTTCTCTGGGAAGTTCAGGCTACAACATTTTGATTTAAAAAAATATTTTTCAGTAGTAAACCCTTGCTGCTGAGGGTGTTGCCAAGAATACATGAGATTGTGTAGTTAATGAAAAAAATACCTATTTTTCTTCTTTTCAATAACAACTATATTTACTGGTTGTCATTCTTTTAGTTCTGCCTGTTATGACATGAGATAAAACTCTCAGAGGGGAGTCATTTTCACATTTTTCAAGATGGCTCCCAAAGGACCTGAGAGACCACAGCCATTCGGGGGTCTGCCTCTCCTTCCTTCTCTTTGGTGAGTTTCTGAGGGAGAGAACTGACGTTTAAAGTCACAGAGAACTAGATTCCAGTCTTACCTCTCAGAGGTCATGTGGTTTTGAACAAATTATATAACTTTGGTTTAGTGCTCTCACCTGTAAATGCTAAACCTTAACCCTATGCTGAGAGACGAGCTGAGGAAAGCCCGGCACAGCTTAATCCAATGATTGTTACTACCATGAGCCCAATATTTGTATTTTTTAAAACTCTACAGGTGGTTCTGCTGAGAACCTGGGTGTTAGATGTGAATAACATCAATCTCCTTTACTTCCATTGAGGCTGAAAAAGATCTAATATTCTATTGACACTAATGGAATCATTCCTTACATTGAATCATATAATTTTGAAATTTGAGTGTGCCTTAAAGGTCATTGTTCGAAATCTTCCTTGATTAAGGATTTGTTTTTACAATTTTCCCGACTGGTGGTCCTTCAGTGATTAAACATCTACTGTTCTGTGAGAATTACTTGTAGTGTTTTCCATTTTGTAATTCAGTCAGAGCTCCCTTTTAAACTAAGAAAAAGTTGAATTTAATTACTATAGAGATATTTTTATATAAAGTATATTTGAAAAGTATATATATTTGAAGATGGCTATAGGGTTCCTTTGAGTAATTTCTTGTTCATAGTCAGTAATCAAAAAACAATTTGCAAATTGGGTGACCATCAGACCTCTAAGGAACTTAAAAGGTAAACGGCATTTTGTGGCTGTTGAATCAGAATCACCCAGTAGATCCTTGGAGTGGATTAATTTGAAACAAGTTCTTCAGGCGATTCTGTGAGTATAGGAATCTTCCCTTACCAGGGATTTAACCTAGGGGCAATATTGCACCCCAGGGCACATTTGGCAACATCTGGAGATCTTTTTTTGGAAACAGTATTCCATTCTACTATGACCTAGCTTTGAGTCTCCCCACTATCATCTCTAACCCACTATGCACATATCCTAAATGCAATACATCGAAAGGGCTAACCATAGTCAATTTCTGTTTTTAAAGAGCAGGTGAGGAAGTGATGCATCCCATTTCAGGATGATTCATTCATAGAATTTCAGTTGTTTTATGTATGTATGTATGTATGTATGTATGTATGTATGTATTTACTTATTTGCTGCAAAAAGCTTTATTGTTTCATTTGGCCCTCTGCATGGCAGAGGGCTCCAGGATGGTTAAAAGAATGGCTCAGGTAAAAGTCAGACACCAGGGAATGCAGAGGGCCTCTCAACGGTCCCTGGGCTCCAAAGGCTCCTACTCATGCTCGAGGGTAAGCCTTTTGCCAAGTTACTCGCCCAGCCCAGCCTGGGGGCCGGCCGACTGAGGATGTTAGTCAGGTGTCACCCATCTTCTTGATGAGTCTCACCCCCTCACCCAGGAAGTGGTTCTCTCGGAAGTCACAGAGCTAAAGGTCTGTGCGGATAGAACCCAGGACCTGCAGCTCCAAAAGGGCCTGGTTCAGGATCCTCTCCGAGGCCAGGGCAGCTCCCATGGCATCCTAAGTTTTGCCCACTCGTCTTGGGGAGGCCTAAGCACGTCCTGGAAGAGAATGTGGCCACCATGCTGGTTTAAGGGATGCTCAGCGCCCTGGCACTTCTTCTCCACCAACATGAGGAAGAAGCGGCCCACACCCTCGAGAGCCACATCATCCTGGTCGACATAGAAGCCTAGGCAGAGGTAGGTGTCGGGGGCCTGCAGGTGCAGGTTGACCAGGCGGTTGACTGCAGCCTCCACCTGGGAGGAATAATTGTGACGAATTTGGGAGCTTGTGGTTGTTTGACAATAAGGAGTTAAGGTTGAAAAAAGCAGTGTGTTGGCAGGTCTCAGAGGTGGTTCTGAAGGTGACTGGATGAGATGCAGGAGAGTGGATGGAGGCTGGAGGAAGGGGCATCCCTGGGTCTGTTTTGTCCAAACACTGTTGAAGCAAGAAGCAGATCCAGGACCACTGAGGGCACTGCCCAGGTGTTCCTCAGTTCAGCAAACATTTTCATGACCCTAGAAGAACTCAGTAAATAATGTTGGCACAAACCTTTTTTAAAAATCCTCACCTGAGGATACTTTTTCCATTGATCTTTAGAGTGGGTGGGAGAGCAGAGGAGAAGAGGAAGAGAGAGAGAGAGAGAGAAGTGTTCATCGACTGATTGTCTTCTGCACCCCAACTGGGGCCTGGGATGTAACCAGCAACCAAGGTACAGGCCCTTGACCTGGAATCGAAGCCATGACCCTTCCATCCACAGGCTGATGCTCTAACCATTGAGCAACCGGCCAGGGTGGCACAAAACTTTAAAAAAAATACATATTGGCTCTCCCAAGAGAAACCTGCGGAATGACTTTTCATACTGGGCCCAAGGATTTCCTTGTCTCAGAACTTTGATGTGAAGAGGCCTTTGAGGATTTGGAGATCTCTTTTCTCCCTCTGCAAACACTGACACTCAAGATTATTGTCTCCCTATGGACTTACAAAAATTAATTAACACTTGAGCAATAGCTTCATTGTTCTAATCTATATATACACACCCTCCCACTGAAACATTAAAACATTGTGAGATTTAGTGGAGCAGTTCCAGATATCATTTATTTAAAAGAAAGGAAAACTATAAGAGTGAGAGACAATATACCAGTGGTTCTCGACCTTGGCTGCTCATTAGAATCACCTGGGAATCTTTTGAAAATCCTGATTTCTGGGCCTCATCCTCCGGAAATTCTGTTTCTTTGTTGCTAATGTTGTGGCCCCACCCCATAACAAAGAAACAGGATTTCCGGAGGATAAGGCCCAGAAATCAGGATTTTCAAAAGATTCCCAGGTGATTCTAACGTGCAGCCAAGGTTGAGAACCACTGTAATATACAGACAGGTAATGGCCAGACCTTATGGAAAAATGGAGCTCTGACCCACGGTCTGTAGCAACTAGCTCAGGAAATGGACCCATTAATTATCGACAGTAACCAGCCTGGGAAGCCAGCCTCCTATAAATCAGACTTCTTGGAAGTGAGGCTACTATCTCTAGCAGCAAGCCCAGGAAACTAAATAATAAGCCCGGTGACAATTGGCCTAAAATGGCCAGGACTTGATTGATAACACAGCTTCCTTTACGTCGTCCCTGCTTCCAACTTAGGAGCAACTAGAAATAACCCAATATGTGTTCCTAACTAGTCTTATAGGATGCCTCGCCAGCTAGTTTGACTGCCACCAGCTTCCCCATGCCAACAGCCTTCAACAAGGGCACTCCTGAATCCCATGTTTTTTTCACTATAAATTTTTTCCATCCCCTCTCTGGCTTTGAATCTCCGCCAACCCAAATGATGGCACGTGACTCCCTTGAGAGAGCCAGCTCTGCATAAACAACTTTTGCTCATTTTCATTTGCTTGGTCTTCATTTATTTCCACAGGAATTTAATATTTTAAATAGTATTCTTCCCCCCGCAAAAACCATTATTTTATTTAACCCTCGTGATGCCATTAGAAGAAGGTTACATTGAACC
Organism: Murina feae; assembly: GCA_004026665.1. Classification (NCBI taxonomy): domain Eukaryota; kingdom Metazoa; phylum Chordata; class Mammalia; order Chiroptera; family Vespertilionidae; genus Murina; species Murina feae. The sequence continues at coordinate 32,480 of PVJC01005152.1, read as the reverse complement.
CAGTTAGGTGATGAAGAAATGGAGGTTTATGCTTTTTTAGGAAAATTACCTAAAGTCTTATAGTTTGACAATGATTGTACTGGAATTTGAATCTAGAACATATGACTTCCGACTTCTTCCCTTCCTCCAATACCTATCTCTCACACTTGATTCCCAGGCTTCTAACTTCTGTGTTTATTTTATGGTTGTGGCTCTATTCTTATCCCTAGAGTTTAAAGCATGGCCTTGCCTTCTCTCCAATAATTTTGCATTCTTTGCCCCAACCCAGTTCTCACCATGCCAAAGTTATGTTATAGCTGGCTTTCTGCAACCCCGGATAATACAGCATGTCCCCAATGGCTGAGGGTGGTGTTCTTTCACCCCATGGGAGAAATGGACCTTTTAAATATACACAACCATGGCTCAGAATATCATGAAACACACACACACGTGTACACGTATGCATGCATATGTGTGTGTGTGTGTGTATCCTTTGGTTACTTGATGCCATCTGGAAAGAGGTGGCTCATTCAGTGGAAGTATTATCCTGTTGCCCGAAGTTGTAAGATAAGCTCTGCAGAGCACTTATTTCTTAATTTCGCTTCCATCACTCTCCACCCACAACAGTTTTGCTCAGCAATTTTTCCTGCCGTAGTAAAATTCCTAAATGAAATGTGCAGTTGGGTTGCTCGATCTGGGACAGAGAAGAAATGAACAGAAGTGAGTTTCAGAAAGAAAGGATGAGAGATGGTGGCAGTCAGCAGCAGAAAGACTGAATCACAGTGGAAGTCAGCATTGAGGTGTGAGATGTGTCCTGGAACGTCGAAGGGACGGGCATGGGGTTCGACAGGATGGAGGAGACTAACAAAGTGACTCCAAGCTGTGACTGCCGAGAGGGAACTTCCTTTTCATGCTCAATAATGATATGGAAATAGATCCGCTTTAGTGAGGCTCATGCTGGGGGAGAGGAAAGAAATGGGGAACTTTCTGAAAGATCACAAGTCCTTCAGCTTATAGTCAGCCCCAAGGGGCTCCTCAAACTCATTACAATGCAGCAATCTTGCCCTTTAAGATATGTTTCAGCACTGATGGCTAAGCTTGACCTTTTGGATAAGCATATGGGAAGTTGCCAGGACTATGCAGCTATTGACTAAAGGGATGGCAGAGATGAGCTAGATTAAAACAATAGATGTGCCTTTAATCATTTTGCATTTTACAAACTCACACAATAAAAAAGTGTGCTCAATCTTCAGAGAAATCACCCAGGAAAGAGGGATTGCATTAAGGAGTAAATATCACTGGTTTTATCGGACTTCGATTCTTGTCATGCTGTGGCTCTAGAACCAGCCTCAAAGGCAAGACTTTGCAAAAAGTCCCAGCCGATTGGGTCTGCAAAAGAAACTTAGTGGTTTGTGAAGATTTCAGCAGCCGGGTTGCTGTCTGGAGGAGTTTTCTTCCATATTAGATCAGCAGTTGAGGCGGGAAAGGCAACCTTATGGCATTTAAAAGAGAAGTTCAAAGGCACAAAAACTGCCCTGCTGTTGCAGGTTTGCCTTCTCTGTTTTGATCCCAGATCCGTGTCTCTTACCATTTAACGATTAGATGTATCATGGGTTTCTGCCACATCAAAAGGTTATAAAGTTTCAATCTCAACCAGATGAGTATTTTGAGACCACCGAGTGCTTTGAATAAGACACATGATTATTTTAAAACACAAGATAAAGAGGAAACCGGCTGAGAAATAGCAGAAAGTTTCACATGCTGTTCAGAAATAGTAATAACTGGGATTTTATTGAGCACTCACTGAAGGCCAGGACCTAGGCCAAGCACCTCCTACACATTATTTGGATTGATGTTTCTGTGAGTTTCTCTCCTACGTCATCATTTAGGAGCACATGTCTATGGCTTTGAAATTTCAGGTCATGAACAGGGATTAGTGAGCTGGCTGGTACAGCCAAGAAAACAAGCTGCATAAGCAGAAGTAGAGGGGAAAGAATACCATTTGAAACCTGGAGCCTTGAGTTCTAGACAGTTCTAACTCTACCACAAATTGCTTTTCCTTGCTCACCTGGGTCACTCCAGAGAGGTGAGGAGAGGATCATACAAATGAGCGTATGGAAAATGTTTTGAAAGCTTGAAAGATTAAAGAAATATAAGGGTAGATATTTAATTATTAGATGTTTTATCGGCATGCCGACTTACTATTTTCTCTTAGTGTATTGATTATTTCTGACTTCTATATCTCTACCTATGATTGTGGACTAGTTATTTTCTTCTTGAATTTCTGCAAGTGTTTACTGGATACAGGCATACATACCTCAGAGATATTACATGTTCTGTTCCAGACCAGCACAATAAAGTGAGTTGTAATCTTATTGCTGGTGGAAAATCTCGCCTTCAATTTCTAAAAAACAGTATCTGTGACATGTAATAAAGTAGGTTCCATAAGACAAGGTATGCCTGTATAGTTTGAAGTTATATTATTAATGTCTAATGATTCCTGATTATATCATTGACTTTTTATTTTAATGGTTCTGAGTAATCCCACTCATCCCGATTTCCACATATACTTGAGTTTTTGGGTTTGTTTAAAAAAAGGAAAGAACACTGGGGCTATTTTAAGCAGCAGCAACAACAGAAACAACAAAAATAGAAAGTAGCTGTCATTCAAAGGAGAAGCTCTAAAGAACGATGTTTGAAGAAGCTTAGGATAAAAGGACCTGAGAAGATTTGTGTGAAAAGTAGCAGGGTGCCAACATCAGGAGGTATGAAATCCAAATGATTTTCATTCTGTGTCACTCTTCCTGTGATTGACACTCCAGGAGAAAACATTTTATTGGCCTAAATCGAGTAAAATTTTCACCTCTTAGCCAATTGCAAAGGGGTCTTTGTTGACAATCCCAGAATACTGCATCCAAAGTGAGAAAGGTGAATTCTTTTTTAAAAAATTTATTTTATGTTATTGATTTCAGAGAGGAAGGGAAAAGGAGAGAGAAATAATAGAAACATCAATGATGAGAGAGAATCATCAATGGGCTACATCTTGCACGCCCCACACTAGGAGTCAAGCCCACAACCTAGGCTTGTGCCCTGACTGGGAATGGGATTGTGACCCGCCCTGGTTCATAGGTCAACATTCAACCAGTGGCCAGGCGAGAAGGTGAACTCTTAAAGAAAAACCAGATTACTGTTAACAGAAGCAGAAAAGGACAGACACAGAAGAGGCTAAAATCAACACAACTCTGCAAGTACTAAGCATAATTTAGCTGCCAAAAACATAATTTTATCATCCACATTATATAAAATCCCAAACATGATTATTTATTAGTCAGCATGGAGTGCTATAACAGACTGGATGGCTTAAAAGGATAGAAACTTATTTTCTCACAGTTGTGGAGTCCAAGATTAAGGTGCTGTCTGATTTGGTCCTTGATAAGGTCTCCTTCCTGGCTTACAGAGGGCTGCCTTGTCCTCATATAGACTTTCCTCTGAGCAGAGCCACCTTCTTCTTTTAAAAAAAAAAATATATATATATATATATATATATATATATATATATATATACTAGGGGCCTAGTGCTCGAAATTCATGCACAGGTAGGTGGGGGAGGGGGCGGGCAGGCAGGGAGGTCCCTCAGTCGGACCTGCACCCTATCCAATTCTGGAGCCCTCAGGAGATGTGCTACTGATGGCTTGGGCCCACTTCACATGGTTCTCTGCTCTCTGCTGGACCTGTCAACTCCATACCATGGGGATGGGCAAGCAGGCCCTGCTGGGCGTCACCTGCGGGGTCCCCTATAGCTCACGCCCCTCATCCCCTCGTGTGCAGCCACTGCCCGGCCAAGGGCATCTGGGGGGTCCCTGATGGCTCTGGCTCTCTCCCCCTGGTCCCCTCATCTGCAGCCACCCCCAGCCAGCCGCCACCTGTGGGGCTACCCATTGCTGGCTCCCCATCCTCCACAGCCAGCGCCCACCTTATCTGCTTAGGGGTCATCATGGCGACCGCCCAGCAGGTCCTGCTGGGTGCTGCCTGCAGTCTGATTGCCTGCTGGGCTCCCATTGCCAGGGTAATGCCACCAGCATCCTGCTCCACCGCTATGGGCGCTGACATTTATGTCCCAGAGTGATGGTTAATTTGCATATTACTCTTTTATTAAATAGGATTTTATTGATGTTTTACAGAGGGGAAGGGGGAGAGAGAGAGAGAGAGAGAGAGAGAGAGAGAGAGAGAGAGAGAGAAAGAAAGAATTAGAAACATCGATGAGAGAGAAGCATCGATCAGCTGCCTCCAGCACACCTCCCACTGGGGATGTGCCCGCAACCAAGGTACATGCCCTTGACTGGAATCGAACCTGGGACCTTTCAGTCCACAGGCCGATGCTCTATCCACTGAGCCTTCTTATAAGGCTACTGGTCCTATGGGATTAGGACCCCAACCTTATTACCTCTAACTTTATCTCCTAAAGACCCTATTACCAATTACAGTCGCATTAAGGATCAGGGTTTCATCATATGGTTTTTTGGGGAGTGTTCACAATTCATAACATGTATAAAAAAAGTTTTAAAAACCCAGAACAATTCTATATTCTCTTGGTTAAAGGCTGTTTCCTCCATTCTCTAAAGATGAATTTCTTCAAAAAGGTGGAACATAAATGATGCCTCTTAGATGTCATGGATGAAAGCTGCACCTAGCATTCAGAGGGAAAAGACTCTTCTATGCAGGAATTTACATATGTCATGATAGCACAGTTAAAAGTTTCATTTTATTAAAAAGCAAGTAGGAATTACAGCTTTTCTCCAAATAGAATAACAACGAACAAATGCATTTGCCTCACACTACAGAAAATATGGGGGCTGTAACTGTTCACTTTATTATGCCTTTCACATGGGATATTTTGAAGAAGACAAACAGCAATTGTAAGATTGAAAAGAGAGATTAGCATTTTACTTGAAATAAATGGCAATTAACAATGATGACAACGTGATTTATACTAATTGAGATTAAGTCAGGCAGCATGGCGACATTAGTAATCATTCGGAGTGCTGCATTACTCATTATATTGTGCTTTGTAAACATCTCTCTTGAAATTAAAAAATAATTAGTAGTATTTTAGTCATTTAATTCAGTCTAATTAGGATTTTAGAAAATCTACAGACCCGCTGCTGAAAGCCTTTCTCATTTTGAATTTGAGAAAACACATTCCTTTAAAAAACATTTTCTAGTGCTCTTTCTTTCTTGAACTCTAGTCTCCATAAAAAAGAAAAGAAAAAAAAAGAGGTAAATGGTATAATTAGAAGCAATAGTTAGGAATTTACTCAAATTGAGCTAAATTGAAAAATTCAATCTATCATAATTTGTGGAAGATGCATTTTTATCCATTTTTTTCCCCTTGGTGTGAGTAGAAAGCATATTTTGTCAATTGCCTAAAGGAAGAATATACCAATTTTTTTGTCTAGTCCAGCAGCACCTTCGGTGTATGTCAAAAGGAAAAGAAAGATAAAAGCTTTAGCCAGAGTGGTTGGGTGGGATTTGGAATATAGAAAATTAAGTTGATCACCAGGACTTTACGACTGGTGGTAATATCTGCTCGCGGTACTTGATGAAAGGAGGGACAGAAAGCTCACCCATCTGGGCTTTGTAAGTTGAATGGCAAGGCCGAGGAAGATTGCCTTTCTCCCTCTTACATGCTGGGGCAGAACTGCGAACTTTCAGCCTGGGTTTGCCTTTGTACTTTGATGTTAGGGCTAATAATGGAGCTGTTTGTCAGAAATTATGGTGGATGTATTCATTTCTTATTGCTGCTCTAACACATTACTACCCAAGTGGTGGCATAAAGCAACGCAGATGTATTATCTTGTATGTCTGGAAATCAGAAGTTCAGAATGGGTCTCACTGGGCTCAAATCAAAATATGAACAGGGCTGTGTTCCTTCTGGAGACGGAGAATCTGTGTTCTTGTCCTTTCTGGTTTGTATTATCCTCTTGCAGTCTGGGCTCATAGCCTCATTCTCTCTTCAAAGCCAGAAATTGTATCACTCTGACCTCTTTCATGATTATGTCTCTTTCTCTGACTCTAACCCTCCTCTTTTTCCTCTTTCACTGAGGGCCTCTTATAATAATGCCGAGCCCATCTGAATAATCCAGGACAATTCCTTGCATTTCAAGTTAATGAGGAAATTTAATTCCATCTGTAACCTTAATTTCCTCTTCCATCACAACGTATTCCTAGGTTTCAGGGAGTAGGATGTGGGCATGGTTGGGAATTGTGATTGTCTAGCACAGTAAGATAAGAGAACTGCTGGATAGGACTAAGGCCAGGGGAAGCGGACATTCCTAGTTCAAATCTGTGCCTGTCAATCTCAAAGTTTTCCAAGGATCCTGTGCACACCCTTTTTAAAAAGTGACAAATGGAAAACAAAGAACCATTGTGATAGGTATGGCTCCCACCATCAGTGCTGCTGTAAAGCGGATAGAGTTATAGGAAACCATTCCCCTTTCCTTAGGTAACACAGGGAAGGAAAAAGCAAATTATTTCTTCCCTCCTAAATTCTTCTGCCTAGACTAAGAATCAGACTAACAGGAGGCAGATTAATCGGAGAAAATGACCAAATTGACTACATATGTGCATATGGGAATTCCAGAAGAATATGAGAAAAATCCAGAAGTTGAGCTAAGGAAAAGGGGCTGGGGCGTGGTTTTGACTTCAATGTGCAGGACAGGATGGCAATTCACATGGAGATGGAACACCTAATGTTTGGTAAATAAATATTTGCTAAGGCATCTTTAGCAATGGGACACAAGGGAGACTTCCTCCCAATAGGCCTTGCTGGTTCCTCCCTGCCTATGAAGCTTACTTTATTGTTATCTGTGATCACATCTCCCTTCCTTGAGAAGATCCTCCATCTGATTTCCTTTCAGGCAGTTAGTTAGGAGTAAGGTCAAAAATTTTTTCTCCTGAATCTTTCTTAAAAAAAAAAAAAAAGGCAGCTTAAAATAATCAATATCCCAAAGAGGCATATTTGGGGGCAGCAAATTCTGCCCTCCCCTCATTAATGAGTCCAAAATAGCTTTAGGTCAAAGCATTCCTCTGTCTCTTCAATTAACTACCACATGACCTATGCCTACATCTGCATCTAGTATTACCACATTCAAGTGTGTGTTCATTCCCTCAACAAATACTCACTGAGCCTTGTTATGTGTCAGGCACTACTCTGCATTCTGGAAATAAGGCAGGAGATAAAACAGACAAAATCTTGTTCTCAAAAGCTCACATTCTAGTTGTGGGTATGGGGCAGCAGGAGGTAATGCAATAAACAAATGGAGAATGTAAAATACAACCTTAGGAGGAAGGTAGTAAATGAAGCAGAGGTTGGGGCTAGAAACTGCAGAGAGAGGGTATTCACATTTTTAATGATGGCTTTAGAAAAGATCTCCTTGAGAAGACTACAAGGACTTGTGAGTTGGTCATGTGGATTGTCAGGGCAAGAAGGGTCTGGCAGAAAGAAGAGCAAATCTGAAGTCTCTGATACTGACTCTTGCATGGTATATCTAATAGAGAATTCTGCACGGATAGAAGAAGACTTAAAGAAAGGAGGTTAAAGACATATCTAAATCATGTCAGACATTGTAAGGACTTGGGTTTTTATAAGTGAAACTAGAGGCCCGGTGCACAAAAATTTGTGTACTCGGGGGGTCCCTCAGCTGGGCCTGTGCCCTCTCACAGTCTGGGACCTCTCAGAGAATGTCCACCTGCTGGTGTGCTTTGCCAGCCTGGGTGAGGGGCTGGTGGCTGTTTGCAGGCTGGCCAAGAGCCCCCAGTGGAAACCCTAACCTCATAGGGGTGTGGCCAGCCTGGGTGATGGGCTGAGGACCGTTTTCAGGCTACCCACAGTCCCTTCAGGGTTTGGGTCCCTACTGGGGTGCCTGGCCAGCCTGGATGAGGGGCTGATGGCTGTTTTCAGGCTGCCCACAGCTCTCATTGACCTAAGGTCCCAGCGAGGCTGGCTAGAAGCAGGTTTCTGGGGTTTATTTATTTTCTATAATTGAAACTTTATTGCCTTTAGCAGAGGCCATAGCCTGCCTAGGCAGGCAATGAAGCTTCCTGTTTGCTTCAGCTCCATGGCTTCTATAATTGAAATTTTGTTGCCTTGAGCGGAGGCCACAGCTGGCCTAGGTAGGGAGTTTCCTTCATCGCTGGTGCAACAAAGCCTCCTGTTTGCTCTAGCTTCATGGCTGCCGGCCACCATCTTGGCTGGGTTAATTTGCATACCATTGCTCTGATTGGCTGGTGGGCATGGCTTGGCTGGTGGGCCTGGCCTAGGTGTAAGGGAGTGAGTGTTAATTTGCATATTACTCTTTTATTATATTAGATGGAAATTAGAAGGCAAAACAGTGATGCTGTCATCTGACTTAGCTTTCAAAAAACAGGATCACTCTGGTTTCTCTGTTCAAGGAAGGTTGGAAGGTATGGGAACTAAAGAGAAAGATGAGCTTGGAGCTATTGTCTAATTGGGAGAGAAATGAGGTGGCTTAGACCAGTTTAATAGAAGAGAAGGTGATGAGAAGTGATCATAAGGAAGGAACACACAGAGGAGAGTTGAAAGCAAGAATAGTCACATGGGCTGAAGAGAAGGCACCAGGCTGGAGCTATCCTATATAATATCTTATATAATAAAAGTCTAATATGATAAGTGTCTGACTGTTTGACCATTCTACCAGTCACTATGATGCACACTGACCACCAGGGGGCAGATGCTCCAACTGGTATGTTAGCTTACTGCTGGGCTCTGGCCAATTGAGACTGGGCGAAAGGGGCTGGACATGCCCTGGAGGCCTCCCATAGTCCTTCCCCCAGCCCGATCGTGCACCAGTGGGGTCCCTTGGCCTGGCCTGCACCCTGAGCAATCAGGACCCCTCAGAGGATGTTGGAGAGCCAATTTCAGCCAATCCCTGCAGGCCAGGCCAAGGTACCCCACCAGTGCACGAATGTGTGCACCAGGCCTCTAGTACTACATAGTTCCCTACTTGCAAAAAGAAAAGTCCAATTAATGCTTGGGAATCTAATCACATTTGACTAATATATTTTTTTCTTGAAGGTTGATTAAAGGAGGAGATAGCCCAGCTGATGTGGCACAGTGGTTAAGGGTGGACTTGTGAACCAGGAGGTTATGGTTTGATTCCCAGCCGGAGGCATGCAGGAGGCAGCTGATTGATAATTTTCTCTCATTGATGTTTCTGTGTCTCTCCCTCTCTCCCTTCCTCTCTGAAATAAGTAATAGAAGAAAAAAAATAAACAAAGGAGATAGCATGAAAGGCATTTGGGAGGAAGACTAACACATAGTAAATTCCCATTCAGTTTGTAGAATTTATTTGGATGCTTTTCTGGTTGAATTCCTGCAAGGTGGAGCCTTCAGAATACTTGCCTGTGAAGGTGCAAAATTAATTGACATTATTTACTTGTGAGAGCCCAGTGACAGATCAGGACCTTATCAATCAAAAGCTATGCATTTGTATTCTGGTATAGTCACTGAATTTAAAATAGTGTTTTGCAAATTTTATCTTCTTCTGTGTATCAGCTTGTATTTTCCCAAGATGATTGCACTAATATCTGCAATAATATCCCCACGGTTTCCCATAAACTTGCTATTCTTCCATTGAAAGGTGGTATCTAATTTGCCTCTCTTTGAATCTGGGCAGTCTCATAACCCACTGCAGCCAGCAGTATGTCTCTGAAATGATGTGATGTGACTTTCAAGAATAGGTCATAAAAAGGAATGAAACTACCACTTTGATCTGAGCCAACACATGAGAAGTCCCTCTGTTCTGAAACTGCCCTACTCTAGAGAAAGAACTGGCCATTTAGAGGACAAATGTGGGTGTTCTAACCAACAGCATGCAACAATCCTAGACAAGTGAGTGAAGATGCCACCAAATCCCATTCTCCAAGAGTCACTCCTGGCCTTTGAGTCTTCTCAGTTGAGGTTATAAACTGTGGAGCACAGAAAAGACTTCTCTGCTATGCCTGACCAAACCTTGACCCAGAAAATCTGTGAACATAATAAAAGGACTGTATTATGCCACTGCATTTTGGGGTGATTAATACAGAAGTTGTAACTGGCATCTCAGTTCTCTTATACATAATGTATGGATAATTTGACTCACTTCCTAAAGCATTAAAGCTTAAATGAATATGTTAAATTACTTTATACTAGAAAAGCTTAAAAAAAAGAAAATGTAAGGATTACTGAGTGTTCATAATGAACATACTAGTGGCCCAGTGCATGAAATTCATGCACATTAAAGGGGGAATTAATTAAAGAAAATATTTTAATATTGCTATTTGCCCTTTCTCTATAATAGAAGTGTCAGAGATTAAAGAAAATTAGTAAAACGTATATGAAAATATTCCTCCTGTCAGTCTGGGGTGCACCATGGAACCCAGAGTCGAGTCTTCAACCACCCATGTGCACCTCAAAATTGCTCGAGACCCAAACCTGGATGGCCCCCCTTAATTGGGCTAGATCCAGTCCCACCCTGTCAAGCCCTGCCAGGTGGGGGGGTGCAGCCTCAGGTCCCCTGGGTGCCAGGGCAGGGGGGCATGGCCTGAGGTCCCCCATCAAGCCCTGCTGGGCAGAGGGAGTTGCCTGTGATCCCCTAGTCTGGCACCAGGGAAGAGGGTGCAGCCTGAGTTCCTCTGGCCTTGTGCCAGGGCAGTGGGAGCAGCTTGGGGTCTCCTGTCAAGCCCTGCAGGTGGAAGGCACGACCTGAGGTCCCCTGCAGGGCCCATGCAGGAGGTGGGTGGGCGTGCAGCCTCAGATCACTGCTGATTGCTCCTTAAGGCTTGTTATGGGAACTTAGCCTCAGTTGTGGGTGCTTGAAGGTCAATTTGCATATTTCCTCTTTATTATATAGGATTAGACATGCTTTGAAGCATTTTACATGTATGAACTCTTAATCCTCACTACAAACCCACAACTCAGCTGAACAAACTGAGACTCAAAGAAAATAAGTAACTTGCCTGAGGTCTGATACTTAATAAGTAGGTGTGATGCGATTTGAACTTGGCTGTGTTACTCCAAAGTCTGCACCCTCGATATATAGATATATAGCTTCTGAAGTAGAAAGAGGAGGGTGGGAAGAATTTTTAAAAGCTGTAAGTTGAGTTCTAGTTCTACTCATGCCTTTAGCATGTGACCAGGTGTCACTGTACTGTCTTAACATCTACATTCCTTGAATTGGGAATGTGATTGCCTGAACCTCTGATCTCTGGCTTTGGTAAGGATCATATGGGACAATGCCTGTGGCAGCTCTCTGAAGTCTGTGTAACTGTAAGGGGTTACCATCCTCACTCCTGTTGGAGAACCTGGCATGTGTTGTACTTGGAAACCAACTGGGACTCCTGAAATGAAGCTCTGAGTCTGAAGCCATGCTCTCCTTCCTGTCCTTCTGATGAGTACCCTGTGTACTGTTGAAAATACAGGATCTCACCATTTCATTTACCTTTTTTTTTTTTTTTTTTTTTTTGCTTCAGAGATGCCTTTAGCAATATGCCCTCCTCGATGACCAGAGAGGAGGTGTGCCTTCTTTGACTCTCTCCTGCACGTGGGGGTCTCTGTTTCTCAGCTCTGACCTTAGGGTTTTCACCCAAACCAAGGCATCCAGTCGGTACTTAGATTTTGAGAAAGGGGCTGAGCAGCACAGAGCTGGCCACAGCAGAAGTTCCAATTCTTTTCACCAGATCTCAAAGCTTGCCTGACACACTTGGTTCTTGCACTTCTCTGCCTCTTTTCTCCAAGGCCACCTCTTTTCCAGGGGTTCCTCCATCAGCTTTAAATATCAACAACAGCCAGCTTCTTTGGTTTCATTCCAAGTACTTTTCTCTTTGCACATTTTAGGATTGCCACTCAGTCTTAACTGCTCAGTGAAGTTCCAAGTTTCTTACCTATTCTTGGAATCTACCTGCCAACCAACCAGTGTGGCTGGCACTACTCATCATTTCAGATCAGGATCCTCATGTGGGGGAGATAGTCAGCAGTCTGGGTAACTAGTTCTTCTTGTAAGAGAGCAAATAGGATGGTAATGCAATCTTTACCACTTTCTTTGTTGTTTTAGTTTTAATAAGACTATGCTTGTTAGTTGTAATTAGATGTCAATTTTATTAACCTCACTGTTTTAACAGGATAGCAAAAATGAATATATTCCATTAATGCTAACTTCTGTGTGTGCTATTTAGATAAATTAAGGCTTACATATTGACTTTAGTTAGTGAGTAGTAGAAATGAGAGAACAGCATCAGAAAATTAGTGGGACTTATAGTTACAGAGGAGTGGAGGAGTATAAAGGCAATTTAACTAACTTAAATTGGATTTTAAAGACTATAAAGAGACCGACTGGGGCCTTGGGGAGGGGAGGGATACAGTCATTGCAACAGTGAGGAACATGAACAGTCTAGATACAGCAGGGAAAGGCAAAGGAGTGCTGTAATTTGAATGATGAGCACAAAGCACACCAATGAAGAGTCTGGTAGCAGTTGAGGAGAGATTGGAAAGATTTTCAAGGAAATCTTGGGTTGTGTCTGTATGTCTCTGTGTGTTAGAATGTTCTCTTTAAATTCCCCTGTCATGGATCATGAGTTATTGGGTTTCAGAAACTAGCCAATATAGCAGGGTCCTTCAATCTTGGCGCTGTTGACATTTTAGGCCAGATGGTTCTTTGTTGCGGTGCAGGCATCCAGTGCTCTGTGGATGGTTAGCTGCATCCCTAACCTCTACCCCCCAGATGCCAGCATTAAGTATACCCCATCTGTGACAACCAAGCAGTCTCCAGACATTACCTAGTGTCCTCTGAGATAAAGCAATAAACTTTACCAATGGTACTCTGATATTTTTGTGGTCTTACTTTGTGTCAGACACTTCCCTTATCTTTCTCAGTTCATATATATTTGTGCAGATATATCTTTAGAATTGATTACTGGAGTTCAAGATGCTATGTGAAAGGACATGCCCATGTGAATTTAATATTGGAAAATTACCTTGAAAAAAAATTATACCATTTTGTGTTCCCACCAAATGTACATGAATGCTTTACTCTCACTAACTCTTTTTTTAAAAATATATTTTACTAGGGACCCGGTGCACAAAAATTTGTGCACTCGGGAGGTCCCTCAGCCCAACCTGTGCCCTCTCACAGTCTGGAACCCTTCTGGGGATGTCCACCTGCTGGTGTGCCTGGTCAGCCTGGGTGAGGGGCTGATGGCTGTTTGCAGGCTGGCCAAATCCCCCAGTGTGGACCCTCACCCCATTGGGGTGTGGCCAGCCTGGGTGACGGGGTGAGGGCCGTTTTCAGGCTGCCCACAGCCCCTTCAAGTTTTGGGTCCCTACTGGGGTACCTGGCCAGCCTGGGTGAGGGCTGATGGCTGTTTTCAGGCTGGCCAAGCCCCCCAGTGGGATCCCTCACCCCATTGGGGTGTGGCCAGCTTGGGTCCAGGCTTGAGGGCTGTTTTCAGGCTGCTCACAGCTCCCATTGACCCAATGTCCCAGCAAGGCTGTCTGGAAGCAGGTTTCTGGGGTTTATTTCTCTTCTATAATTGATGCACTGTTCCTTTAAGCCAAGGCCTAGACAGGTTGTGAAGTCTCCTGTCTGCTTTAGTTCGTGGCTTCTGAAATTGAAAGAATGTTGCCTTAGTAGTCGCAGCCAGGACTGCTGTTTGCTTCAACTGTGAGGCTTCTATAATTGAGACAATGTTGCAAATATGTTATTGCCTGGAGCACAGAGGAGCCCAGGGGCCGGCAAACAGTTTTACTCCTGCTGCAATGGAAGCTGCCTGTTTACTCTAGCAGCTCCGTGACTGCTGGCCTCCATCTTGGCTGGGTTAATTTGCATACAGTCACTCTGATTGGCTGGTGGACATGGCTTAGGCATCCAGAAGAAAAGGTCAATTTCAATATTACCCTTTTATTAGATTAGATTGATTTTTTTACAGAGAGGAAGGGAGAGGGAGAGGGAGTTAGAAACATTGATGAAAGAGACATCGATCAGCTGCCTCCTGCACACCTCCTACTGGAAATGTGCCCGCAACCAAGGTACATGCCCTTGACCGGAATTGAACCTAGGACCTATCAGTCTACAGGCTGATGCTGTATCCACTGAGCCAAACCAGTTAGGGCCTCTTTTTAAAATGGTACCTCGTTGTTGTTTTAACTTACATATTGATACATTGAAGACCTTGTATTTGTATTATATTTTATCTTCTGCAAATTTGTCCTACTTCTCTTTGGTCCATTTTCTTCTTAGGATTTCAAAATTTTTCTTGTTTTACTGCTAACAATGCTAATCTTCTGTTTTTCATTGATATTACAATTTTTTTCTATTTTTTAAAAATTTTACCCTCACATTTTTAAAACTATATATTTTATTGATTTTTTACAGAGAGGAAGGGAGAGGGACAGAGAGTCAGGAACATCGATGAGAGAGAAACATCAATCAGCTGCCTCCTGCACACCGCACACAGGGGATGTGCCTGCAACCAAGGTACATGCCCTTGACTGGAATCGAACCCGGGACCTTTCAGTCTGCAGGCCAACGCTCTATCCACTGAGCCAAACCAGTCAGGGCAAAGTTTACTTTTTTTTTTAAGTGACCATTATTGTACAGGATAAGATACATTTGACTGCAAACATTTGACTTCCTCCCACTTGATACTTATGGGGTAATTTGAATTCTATGATATGGGGTTATTCCTGTATAATGGTTCATAGGAGTAGAACTCTTCACTGCAAGTTACATAAGAAAGGGACCAATAAATCTGCGATTCAACATTTTTTGTGAACTTACTATTGTTATTGTTACTCTTGACTTACAGTGGCTGAACATCAATGAGCATCCCCAAAGAGGCAGGTAACAAAGTGCCATGTGACAATGGGTCAAACTTCAGAGTCATGCCGTCAGGCAGGAATAAAGATGGGAAGTATGGTCAAGGTATGATGGCTTAGGTTGGATTTAAAAAAAATATTAATTGGTTTTAGAGACAGAGGAAAAGAGAGAAAAATACTGATTTGTTGTTTCTCTGATGTGTGCATTCATTGGTTGATACTCATATGTGCCCTGACCAGGGATTGAACCCACAACCTTGGTGTATTGGGACAATGTTCTGATCAACTGAGTTACTCTGCCAGTTGGGATGCTTTGCATTCGATAAGGCAGAATTAGTGGCCACAGTCAAGAGTTCAAGAGAGCTAAGTGCACAGTCTGGCTGGGAAAGCTTGGGTTTAAGGCTAGTGTATTAATACTGACTTCTGAAGTAATGCTGTGCTGGGATAGTTCTTCGCTTTGAAGGACTTCACTTTGAATGACTAGGGCCGTGTTTGCAGATTTGCAGGTTTTTAAAAAATTGTATTTGTTTTTAAAATTTGGACTGTCTTAAAGGAACGACTTGTTTTACAGAGGGTGGACTTTCAAAGTCTGATGCCAAGAACACGCACCAGGAAGCCACAGGGGAATTCCATATTGAGCCAGGTCTCGTCCTTGTTCAGTTTGGGAAATGACATGCTGGGTTTCCTCATGGATCTGTGATTTTCCACATCTTTTTGAGTGTCTAGACCAGTTTCTGCCTTCCATTATGTTGCATAGACTGACCTCTAAGTATTTTATATCTCAAAGCACCCTGTGAACCAATTTCAGTGTTTTTCATGCCCCTGATGACACTAATGAGTTTGATGGCTGGGGGCTCTGAAGAATCCATGGCTGTATATGATGTGATTGCTTCATCTCAGCAGTTGTTGAATGATTCCTGCTTGTGCTTCAAGTTTTGCAAACCATTTCAGGATCCCTTTGGGCTGAGAAGGGTTATAGTAATGTAAGATATTACTGGCAATGGTAATGACCTTTTATTTATCAGACACCTTGCTTCCAGGGGGCTTAGAGTATCTTACGGGTGTTAGCTCATGAATCTTCCTGACATTCCTCTGGGGCCAGGAGCAAGTACTCTGCTATTGTGGATTGGCAGGAGAGAAAACAGTAAGAAGTTGTACACAAAGCAACCTTCAGGGAGAGATGAGGATAACTTTTAATTGAGTAGTGAAGTTGTATTTTTTTGATAGGCAATGTAAAAACTCTTCCCAGCAATATAATTTCTGTTGATGATGATGATAATGATAATGATAGAAAATATTGATTGAATGCTTACTGTATGGCAAACACTTCTTTAAGCACATTGTATTTACAAATTGAATCTTCCTAACATTCCAGTGAGAGTAATACCATTATTATGCCCATTTTACAAGTGAGGAAAGTGATGCTAAGTAACTTGCTCAGAACTGAGAAGTTCAAACCAATAGTCATAAAAGGTAGTTTAGCTCTAAATCTCAAACTCTTTACTGTTCATTCTGTTGTGGAAATTATGCTATGATAACATCTGAGGTAAATACAGCTAGTGATACATTCCTGTGTGTTATGTACACTTTACCCGGAAGTATCCTTTTAAAATATAGGTGGTCTCAAGATAATGGGATTTTTAGTAAACATACTTGGCACTATTTAGTGAAACATCTTTCTTTTCTTTATTAATAACTATAACAATGTAGTTATGATGTAGCTATGGTTTCTCAGTTTTTCAAGGTAGGTATAAATAAGAGGAGAGAACTGAACACATCATATGCTTGATATGTTCAAAGCACAGTGCTGGCTACTGCATGAGGATGTTCTCATTTAATATTTCCCATTTTTTGAGGTAGGTAGTAGTATCCTGATTTTGCTA
This sequence comes from Murina feae, assembly GCA_004026665.1. Taxonomy (NCBI): domain Eukaryota; kingdom Metazoa; phylum Chordata; class Mammalia; order Chiroptera; family Vespertilionidae; genus Murina; species Murina feae. Next base: position 15,749 of record PVJC01005152.1, on the reverse strand, counting down.
AGGAGGAAAAGGAGCAAGTAGCAAATGTCAGATCAAGGGCTGGGATTCCCTGGCTCTAAAACCTCTGCCCTTACCAACTGTACCCATCTCACAAGGGAAAGGAGGAGATAGAAGAAAACCCAGGTTGGAACCAGAGGTGAAATCAGCCCTGAGTGCAGGAGAAGGAGAAAGTAGGAAAGCTGATGAAAGAGCAGCTAGTGAGGTGGAAGGCACAGAATCATAAGCCTTGGAGGGCAAGGAAAGAATGTCAGAGTGGGAGTAGTCAGTGATGGTAAGTGATAAGTCAGGAAGGCAAAGGGCTATGGAGTGTTTTTTGGCAGGTAATTGGTCATGATGACCTTAAACCAAGTGGTGGAACGGAGGAGAAAAGTTATGTTGCAATGGGTATCATCTAAACTCGGAGTAGAAAAAAATAGGTTAATTTATTCAAGATCCTGTATAATAAAAGGCTAATATGCAAATCAACTGAACAGCAGAACAACTGGTTTCTATGACACTCATTGACCACCAGGGCGCAGACACTCAATGCAGGAGCTGCTCTCTGGTGGTCAGTGTGCTCTCACAGGGGGAGCACTGCTCAACCAAAAGTCGGGCTCCTGGCTGGTGAGCGCAGAAGCAGGTGGCCACCTCTGCGGGTGGGTGGTAAGGAACGAGGGGTTCTGGACTGCGAGAGGCATGTCCGCCTAGGGGTCCCAGACTGCAAGAGAGGGTGCAGGCTGGGCTGAGGGACCTCCTCACCCTCAGTGCATGAATGTCGTGCACTGGGCCTCTAGTAAAATATAAAAATGGATGGATGCTGGGGTATTCATGCACTTTGAGTTTTGCAGCATTCCTTTGAGACACAGTTACCACTATATTTCTGATGAGGAAACAGTGGGTCAAAAGTGATTCAGGGAGATAATATAGTTACGTATCAAAGCTAGGATCCAGATCCAGGTCTCCAAAGCCCATGACCTTTTGCAACGTCTCCCTCCAGAAATTGCAGACTGCTCATAACTTGCCTCTTCCATACTCTTTGTTGCTCAATGACATTTATTATCTCATTTCCCTGCCCTAGTGATGTCAGGTCTACCTATGTGATTTGTTGTGGCAAGTTAATGTGAGTTAGAGTAACACCACATGTTACTTTTGAGCAGCACCTTTATGAGCCTCATCATAGATCATGTGTTCTTTTGCTCTCTACCAAAAGATCAGCCATATTACAGATGAAATCTGCTCAGTCAACTTAGATTCCAAGATGAAGATAATGAGAAGCAGTGCAGTCAGCCTGTGATAGACCCGTGAGTGAGAAGTAAACTGCTGATGTAAGTCACTTACATTTTGAGGTTATTTGTTACTGCAGCATAACTTTATCTATTCTGACTGATATACTGTCTGTGATTCAGAAGAAGGGGACAAGTGGAAACTAAAGGAGAAGGCAATCATAACGTCAAGGATGTATACCTGTCACCTAATCTCTGTCAGATCAACTAGACAGACTATCATGGGATCAAACCTGACATATCAAGAAAAATAATCACCAGCTTGATAAAACACCCAACTGCAGAAGAATATAGCTGAAAATACCCCCAGGGTAATTTCAGTTTTTAGAAAAAAAATTATTACTCTGAGTAGGATAGATACTCTCATTCATATTAAATATGCAGTTGAAAGTGATTTATTCTGAAAAGAAATAGTCCCTAAGTAATCTCAGAAACTCAACAGCAAATGCATATTTAATGTGACCATTTTTAAAACAGAACAGTTGGCAGAGAAGGTATCTGCAGAGGTTGGGGATAAGGAGGAAGTATTTTATCCTACTTATAAAACAAAGAAAGCAAAAAAGCAAAGTGAAAAAGAATCTTGCCTGCACAGATGTGTGTGTGTGTGTGTGTGTGTGTGTGTATGAGAGAGAGAGAGAGAGAGAGAGAGAGAGAGAGAGAGAGAGAGAAGATATGTGCTATGTTAAATTTAGCCTCTCTCTTTCCCAGTATTGTTTTTTGTTGTTATTGTTTTTTAATGACTACTGTTAACTAGAAAGGTCACTAATGACTTACATGAAATTCAATTCTCAGGACATTAACAAGCCAAGATTTTATCTGAATAGAGACCAAGGCACCTCTTTAGAGGATTATGCCAATTCCAATAATTTATCTATTTGCTGTCTTTTTGGGATTATTGGTGAAGAGTTAATTGTGAACCTAATAACTTCGCTGTATTGAACACGCCTCATATTGCTAGCTCCCTCCATGAAGTATTTTCATATGCTTTTTCTCAGTTGACCCCCTATGATATCCTTAGCAGGCAGGTCACAGAGTTCTGCATAATTATGCCCTTTGACTATCTCCCCAAACTTATTTATTTTTTTAATTTCTTTATTGAGCAAGGTACCACATATGTGTCCTTATTCCCCCCATTACCCCTCCATACCCCTGCTCATGCCCTCACCCCCTGTTGTCTGTGTCCATTGATTAGACTATATGCATGCATACAAGTCCTTTGGTTGATCTCTCCCACTTACCCCCACCCTCCCCTGCCTTCCCTCTGAGGTTTGACGGTCAGATGGATGCTTGCCACATTCATACACACAACGTTGCAGTCTTCTTTCATTTCCCGCAAATATTTTTCTGCATTCAAGGCATTTGTCCATATTGTTTCTTCTGCTTAGAATTCTTTCTCACATAAAATTCTCAACTTTTAGGTCTGAGTTTCAAGTTTAATTCACTAGAGATGTCTTTTCTCAGCCCTCAGTCTGATGTAGGTAATCTCTGGCTAGACTTTGTCTCAGCCCCTTTTGTATATGGCTCATAGTAGAATTGTATTTGTCTATTTTCTTGTATCCTATCTGTCTCCCCAATGAGAAAATAAGTTCACTGAGGGTGAGCATTATTTCTAATATTTAATCACTGAATCCCCATCTCCAAACACAGTAGTGGGAATATTGAGATATTCAATTATTTGTATAAATAGATTGATTATTGTTATCCCTTCTTTATGGATGAAGAACTGTAGGCTCAGAAGAAAAGTGAATTGTCTAAAGAGGCTTAGCTAATAGTGGCAGAGAAAGAACCCAAACTTTGGTTTGTTCAACCTCAAATCCCATGCCTTTGAGGCTGTACAATACATTTATTCATTCATCACTTACCAAATATTTGTTCATTGCCAGACATTGTTAATGTTCATAGCAGCACAATTCACCATAGCTAAGTTTGGAAATAGCCTAAATGCCCATCAACAGATGAGTGGATTAAAAAACTGGTACATCTACACAATGGAATGCTACATTACTGTAAAAAAGAAAGAATTCTTGCCATTTGCAACAGCATGGATGGACATGGAGATCATTATGCATGCTAAGCGAAATAAGCCAGTCAGAGAAAGAGAAATATCACATAATCTCCCTCATTTTTAGGATATAATGAACATTATAAACTGATGAACAAAAATAGATCCAGAGACAGAGAAACATTGAACATACTGTCAAACCTCAGAGGGAAGAAAGGGAAGAGTGGGGGTTGGAGGCAAGAGATCAACCAAAGGACTTATTGTATGTATATAAGCATAACCAATGGACACGGACACTAGGAGGGTGCGGGCACGTGCTGGGGGGAGTGGGACTAGCTGGGGAGAGGTCAATGGGGCGGGGGGAAGGAGACATATGTAATACTTTAAACAAAGAATTTTAAGAAAAGAATATAATGGTCAGCAAATATAAATAAACAAACAAACAAACAGAAATAAAGTCCCTACCTCCAGGAGCGTATATTTTATTGCTCAGATAGACATTGACCAATGAGTCTAGGAAATAAATGTAAAAGAATACAACTGTGATAAATACTATAAAGGGGGAGAATAAGGTAGTGCAGTTGAGAAATTTGACTTGCTTGGAAGGAAGGGGCATGGAATTGTCCCCTAAGAAATAACAAGTAAGTGAATATTTGAAGAAGTAGATATTTAAGATATGAAGGGAAAGAAGAACATCTGGGGTAGAAGGAAGAGAGTTTGCTAAAGCCCTGTGATGAGAAGCAGCCTAGATCCAAAGAAGTGAAAGGCAGCAATGTTGTTGGGACTAACGAAGTAGGGTGAAGCTAGAGAGTTAAGGAGGGGCCAGCTGTGCCCACCCCTTAATTAGTAAGAATTAAGGTCATCTACTGAAAACTTTTAAGAGATTTTAATAATCAGATTTTATAAAAGAAAAAAAAATCCTGGTAGCTATGTGAGAAAAAGGATTGTGAGGAGGTAAGAGTGTCTGCAGGTGGAGCAGCAGGATGCTAGCATAATCGATGTTGGTGGTTTGCATAAGGAATTGGTCTCTTTTTCTATCAAGGCTGGCAAGTTGTTTGCTGCTGCCTTTTGTTCTTTACTGGTTTTAATAATTGGTGTGCTAGTTCTGCTATCATCATCTTGACTTTCAATAACCAGAAACTTCTGGTAACAGTAACCTCTTGTAGAATGTGACCCTTATGCTTGCAAAAGGAAATAGTCCTAATCTTTTTAGGTTTAACATCTAAAGTGTTAATTCTCAAAGTGTGGTCCAAGAATCCCTGGAGTACCTATGAATTTTTATTTTTTTATTTATTTTTGCCAGGGTGGAGGAGGGTGCAGGGGAAAGAACCACGATATCACAAATATGTTCATAATAATATTGAGGCTTTATTTGCCTTTTTGCTCTCATTATCTCACAAGTATACAGAAAAGTTTTCCAGAGACAGTATGATCTGTGTTGTTACAACAGATTGAACATATTTACAGATAAGAATATAATTGCCTTCTATTTTCTAGACACTGAAGGGATATGTGCAACAAACAATAAAAGCTCCATTTTTCTTATTATTTTTGTTTGGAAAATTATAGTTATTTTTAGTAATGTGTTACTTATAATTATATAGTACTGTTTATATTAATATAGTATCATTTGTGTATTCTTATCCTAAGTACAGTTATAAATATTTTTATATTTCCTCAGCTTTACATTTTAATATACTAAATATATATATTAAATAGTATATATGTATTAAATAATGTATATATTTCATACAAATAAAAGATTTTTTTGGATCTTCAATCATTTTAAAAAATATAAATGTGTCCTAAAGCCGATGGTTTGAGGACCCTGGACATAAAAAATGGCTACACTGACGTAAGAGACTGTATATAATGTTTAACTTCACAGAAAAACTTCACTATTTTAAAAGAGTGGTTAATATTTAATGGTCTGTCAGTAAGAGCTAGTAAGGGTTAATCCAGGGCATGTCTTTAGCCAAAGTGAATTCCTGCAGAAGCCAATAAAATATGGTAGCGACTCAATGAATATGTTTATTTGCACCTTGTGTTATTAGCCAGAAGGTGAGTTGGAGATACAGAATGCATTTTTGGTTCATGAAATTGTTCCGTGGCAGTGCCTAAATTCATAACATCTACATAAAATGTTCCCAAGACATATTTCTTGAGTGAGTAATAAAACTCCATGAATACTATAGAAGTATGGTTTGGAAAGCTATGATATTGGGTTAGTGTGAGACAGGATATGAAGAATGCTGATTGAAGGCTTTATAAATTGTTAGAATGGTAGCAAGTCCTCCTATTTCTACATAATGTCTGTGAATAAGAGTTAATTTAGACAATGCTCAGTCTTTAAAAACAAAATGTACATAATTTATAACCAAGGTTTACCTTGACTTTATTTTCCTGGTATTTTTTTTTTGTTTTAGAAATATAAAATAACATTTATACTTATGCACAAATTTACACAAAGTTACTCTCTTCAAGGATATTTATTTTCCTTCCCCAGGCTTCTTGGGATACTGTGAGATTGGCTTTTCACAAGCAGTTTAGGAGTTAAGCAGAATTTTTAAAAAAATATATATTTTATTGATTTTTTACAGAGAGGAAGGGAGAGGGATAGAGAGTTAGAAACATCCATGAGAGAGAAACATTGATCAGCTGCCTCCTGCACACTTCCTACTGGGGATGTGCCCAACAACGAAGGTACATGCCCTTGACCGGAATCCAACCTGTGACCTTTCAGTCCGCAGGCCGATGCTCTATCCACTTAGCCAAACCAGTTAAGGCTGTTCCTTCTTGCTTAAATTAATAATTTCTTATTCTATGTGGTAGTGTTGCCAGATATCATGTGGGTTTTTTTTCTATAGCTTTTGCATTTTATGGTTGTACCTACTCTTTTTATGAGATATTTCTTGCAAATATAGGCTCTCACACCTTTCCTGTGCAACCTTTTCAGAGGCTTGGCTGGGAGAGCTTTCCCTGGAGACAGATCTTAAGTGTGTAACTTCAAGGAATGATACAGTCAGTTCTTGATCGAGCATGTTAATGCATGCAGGGTGGAAGAGGTATCCACCAATATCCTAAAGCTCTGATGCATCTGTTAAAAATCGTTTGTTGAAAGAGAAGGAAACATAGTTGAAACTGACCTTAGCTTTGAAAGGTGATTGATTGGTTCGCATATCTAGAAAGTCCACTGGAACATAAGCTTCAGCCAGGACTCTCCCCAGGGACTTAAATGTTATTATCAGGGTGCTGCTCTCTTTCCCTCCATCTCTCCTAAAAGTGTTCTTAAAAATAATATGCAAGGAGGCCACAGTTGCCTCTGACTCACATCCTAACAGGTGAGTGGAAAAAGGCCAACTTTCTCAGTAAATACTGCTGAGAACTCCTACACAGGACTTGCTTGCATAGGCTATCAGGGGGCCTCAAACTTTTTAAACAGGGAGCTAGTTCACTGTCCCTCAGAGCATTGCAAGGCCGAACTATAGTTAAAAAAACAAACTCCTATGCACACTGCACATATCTTATTTTAAGCAGGACACTCAGAGGTGGCAAAAACGCCTGGCGGGCTGGATAAATGTCCTCGGCGGGCCGCATGTGGCCCACGGGCCGTAGTTTGACGATGCCTGGTAGCTCATAATCTATTCCTGAGCCTATTAGGGGCATGACATAATGTGATTGGCTAAACCTGGGTTTTGTGCTTACTCCTATGATGTTTTTCTCTAAGAGTAGAGGACAAATTCCCTGCTGGAAGTAGAGGTAACAGGGACAAGAGTGAATGCTAAATTGATAACAATAACAGGTGTTGTTAACATATGATTAAAGCAAAATATGTTGCAAACACATGTGGTAATTATACCCAATATTTAAAAACACATTTACAGGTCTTTAATCAGACATCTTCCAAAATAATATTTTAAGAAAACAAATCATCAGGTAAATGTACTACAGAGAGTTTGGCAAAGAGAGTATCTTTATACTGAGAGAGGTGAGGTTTCACGTCCACATTTTAGAATGGGATCCGAATGAGGCAGAAATTCAGTCCTTGTACTCATATTCTTTCTCTCAATTCCCTTTCCCAATGCCTCCACACCTGAAGCCACTACTCCCTGGTATTATCTATAGCTACATAATTTTTTATACTGTTGTCCCTCTGAAAGACCATTAGCCAGGGATGGATTGGCTGAGTTAATGTTCCTGCATTCCACATTTTTGTCATTTTCCAGCAAGCTAGCTTAGGTAGAAGTGTAAGAGAGACAGTAGACTGTGCCATGCAACTTGAGGCCTATTCTTAGGAGTGCCTCATCTTCACTTTTCATGTCTTACTGGCTAAAGCAAACTGCAAGCCTAACCCAGGTTCAAGAGACAAAGAAATACAATCTCTCTATATAAAAGCCTAAGTGACCATTACGACGAACGACAGGAATGACTGGAATAACTGGTTGACCAGTCACTATGGTGCGCACTGACTGCCCGGAGGCAGATGTTCAATGCAGGAGTTGCCCCCTGGTGGTCAGTGCACTCCCACAGCCAACCTCCCGTGGTTCCTCCCTCTTCCTGCTGGCTGGCCCTCCAATAGGCCTCTATCACCAGCCAGGCAGAGGGACTCCACCTGTGCATGAATTCGTGCAGTAGGCCTCTAGTCAAACTATATTATGGGAGAAAATTCAATGTCTTGTTGAAAGGGTGAGGCTACAAAGAAGGGTAGAGAATGACCACCAGTTTACCAAAATATATGCCTTTATCATGCAATTTCTTCAGGATGGCTTCTGCCAATAAGCCAGCTTTTATCATTTATTAAAAGTGAATTATTGAAGGGACTTTGGATTTAAATTTCCACATGTAAGGAGCTTGGGTGTCACCACTTTGCCTTAAAAGGAGGTAAAAAGCTGAACAGACTTAAAAATTAATGTCTCATTTTGGATCCATAATACGGGGGAGGGCCAGGGCAGCTCACTGCTCCCAAGATTGGGAAGACAGGAAATTGCAGCTGACCAGAGCACAGACTCACAAGCAGAAATCAACATGGAATCCTGTGCCGGAGTAGGAGAACCAGAATGATTATTGATGAATTGCTGGGAGTTCTGTGTGGATAACTCCAGGGGGACACAGTTGTGAGAGAGCCCCCACAATACTGTTTGATACTCAAGAGCTCAACAACAGTCCCACAGTAAATAGCTGAGAAATACTCCTTTATGCTTTTTGACAGGTGAAGGGGGAAAGAACCATTTAACAAGGCATGCTTTTAGAGAAACTAAGTCAATTAGTGCTTAATCTGCTGGAATATTAGCGTGTCACTGACCCGGGGAAGTGAAATATCCAACTTTAGCCTACTCTCAACATCTTTTCCCAGGTAAGGGGGAGAAAAAACCTGAGAAACACTTGTGAGGTTTATGGTCCAGGGGTTAGGTCCACTAAAGACTGAGACCTGCCTGGCTGGTGTGGCTCAGTTGTTGAGATTCAACCTAAGAAGTAGGAGGTCACAGTTCGATTCCTGGTCAGAGCACTTGCCTGGGTTGTGGGCTTAATCTCCAGTGTGGGGTGTGCAGGAGGCAGCTGATCAATGATTCTCTTATCATTTATGTATCTATCTCTCCCTCCCTCTCCTTTCCTCTCTGAAATAAATAAAATTATATTTAAAAAAGAAAAAAATGACTAAGACCTGATAGTAATACATAACTGAAGACATTACTTATTATCACATTACTGAAGACATGTTTATAGCAGTTTCTTTTATAAGAAAAGTTAAAGTGCATACAAAAAAAGCAAAACAAACTAACATAAAGACAATTGAAGAGACAGAGCAAGTATTAGACCCAGTCATGGCAGGGATGCTGTACTTACCAGACAAGGAATTTAAAAAAACTATGATTAATATGCTAAGGTCTCTAATAGATAAAGTAGACAACATTGAAGAACAGATGGACAATTCAAGTGAAGTGATAGAAATCCTAAGAAGAAAATAAAAAGAAATAGTATAAATTAAAAAATAAGGTAACAGATATGAAGAACGCCTTAGATCTCTTATTAGTAAGCTGGACATAGCTGAGTAAAGAAACTGAACTATAAATTATAGTAATAGAATTCTCGACAATAGAAAAGCAAAGAGAAAAAGACTGAAAGAAGCAAGGACAGAATATCTAATGACTATGGACAACCAAAAAAGGTGTAACATAGGCATAATGGGAACATCAGAAGGCAGAGACAAAGAAACAGAAGAAATATTTGAAACAATAATGACTGAGAATTTACCTCAGTAAGTGTCAGACACCAAACCACAGATTCAGGAAACTCAGAGAACACCAAGCAGGATAAATGAAAAGCAAAACAAATCAACTATGCCTAGGTATATAATTTTCAAACTATAGAAAATCAAAGATTTAAAAGAAAATTCTGAAAGAAGCCGGAGTCAGGGAGCAGGGGCAGAGACACCTCATCTATAGAAGAACAAAACAAATAATTACATTTAACACCTTCTCAGAAACAATGGAAGCAAAAGGCCTGTGGTGGCGCCCACAGCCACAAGATGGCTGGCAGGGGAGGGCATTTGTTGGTGATCAAGCCAGCAGGGGAGGGCAGTTATGAGCAACCAGGCCAGCAGGGTAAGGCAGGGGTGACTAGGCCAGCAGGAGAGGGCAGTTGGGGAGACCAGGCCTGCAGAAGAAGGCAGCTGGGAGCAATCGGGCCGGCAGGGGAGCAGTTTGGCGTCAATCAGGCTGGCAGGGGAGTCGTTAGGGGGTGATCAGGCTAGCAGGCAGAAGTGGTTAGGGGCAATCAAGCAAACAAGCTGTTGGGAGCCAGCAGTTCCAGATTGTGAGAGGGATGTCTGATTGCTGGTTTAGGCTTGATCCCACAGGGGAGAGCAGTTGGGGGTCTAAACAGGCAGTTGGACATCCCCCGAGGGTCCCAGATTAGAGAGGGTGTAGGCTGGGCCTCTAGTTTTATTATGAGGTTTTCACACTACCCATGAACTGGTACAGTGTTATTTGATTGTGAACGTGTATTCATTGTGAATGTATATTGCAAACTTTAAGGCATCCACTTTAAAAAGTTTAAAAAATTAAGTATAACTGTTATGCCAGGAAAAGGAAAAAAATGGATCATGTCAGTTAAAATTACAAAGGCAGAAAAGTAGTGGAAAACCAAAGTGGAAACAAACAAGGGTAGCAAGAAGAAAATAATGATTAATATGGTAGGTATTAATCCAAGCATAGAAATAATCTCTTTAAAAAGCCAATGATCTAAATGTGTTCGTTAAAAGAGATTGTCAGGGTGGATTAAAAGACAGTGCCCAACTATATGCTGTGTGAAAAGAGCCCACTTCAAATATAAAGACAGATGTGGATTAAAAGTAAATGGGTATGGAAAAACATGCCATACTAGCACTAATCAAAAGAAAGCATGGAGGAAGCTTACATGCACATTACCAGTCTGCAAAGGCTACATACTGATGATTTCAATTACATGAGGTTCTAGAAAAGGAAAAACTGTGGGGACAATAAAAATATCAGAGTTGAGAGTGTGGGGAAATAAATAGGCAGAGCACAGAGGATTTTTAAGGCAGTGGCAAAGTCTGTATGATACTTTAATGATGGATATATATCTTTATACATTTTACAAACACATAGAATATACTGTACTTATAGAAGATACTGAACTTACAAGTTACTTATGTAACTTGTAAATAGAGGATTTATCATAAGGTAAATTATGAACTTTGGATGATTGTGATGTTTCAATATAGGTTTATGCTTAGTAAGAAAAATGTATAACTCTGATGAGTGATGTTGATAATGGGGGAAGCTATCTATGTATGGGGGCAGGGAGTAAATGGAAAATCTCTGTGTTGTCCTCTCAAGTTTGTTGTAAACCTAAAACTGCTCTTAAAAAAAAGTCTTTTTTTAAAGTACATTATTGCATTTACCATAGTCACGGTAAAAATAAGGTTGGGAAAAAACTAGATATTCAAGATTGAACTCTTAATTTTTCCATAATATAATGCCTTCAGGGAAGGAATCAATTATTCAAAATTATCCAGTTATAAGCCATTGATTTTCAATGGCTTGTTTTATTGAATTGCTTCAAGTATTTATGAAATTGTTATTGTTGTTTAGGTTTAATCCTTTTTTCAATTTGATTTCTTTGTGAAAACCTACTTGTAATACAAGTCAATATTTTTGCCCAGTGTTCTTTCACTGCACTACCATAGGGAAACAGTAACTAATTCAGTGCAGCTACTTATAATTTCAGTGCCCATCCATTTCTGGCCGGCCAAACATTTCTGGGAAAAATACCAAAATCATGTGGCTAGGTACCCCTAGGGAATCATGGCCTCCAACCTCTGCACCATCAGTGTTGAGAGGTGATCCTTTTAGGTTTACTTAATTACCCATTCAGCCCTGTCTCCTGAGTGCCTACCCTCCGACAAGCTCTTGGCTGGAATGCTATTAGACATACAGAAGTTCACAGCAATATTATAGTCTTTCATTTCATAGAAATTGTCATCTAGGGTATTAGATGAGAAAGATGGAAAACAAATAATGGCATAGATATATGTCATGTAACAAAGGTGACACATATTGTGTAGAAATGGTGGAAGATGACATGTAACTTGTAAATAGAGGATTTATCATATGCATGAAAATCAGGGAAGACTGTTTCCATTTTCCCTAGTGGTTCTCTCAAACTTCTTCCTACAATTCTCATGATCTCCCTGAGACTTTACACTTCACGGAGAAAATATAAAAACACAAGAAGGAAACTATTAACTATCTACTACAAAACCCAGAAACTTGTGTTGGGTATATTTTCTTGTTTCCTTTGATACTGAAAAAAAAATATGTCCTTTTTAGTTCTAAAAATAATCTTGTCCAATTTTCCCACTCATATCACAATTTTTCTTAGGATCTTTATTTTCTTCCACTTTAAAAAATTGAATTTAATTAACACATGATAAATTGAACATTTAAAGAGCACAGTCTAATGTTTGACTTGTCAGGTCTTCACCACAATCAAGATGGAAAACATATCTATCACCTTCTGTAGTTCCCTTGAACTTCTTTGTAAATTCTCTTTTCCTCCTCTTCTGGGATTACGCCCCCTCTATATTGATGTCCCTATGTACCTTTTATCCAGTCTTTGACAATGATAATATTGTGCAATCTGTGGAATAATATTGTGCAATCTGTGGAACAATATTGCAACCAAGACCTTGCTATTGATACAGTCAAAATAAAAAACACATTCATTCACCACAAAGATCCTAATGTCCTTTCCTCGCTGCACCCACATTTTTGCATCTTCACTTACTCCTCCACTCCTGTCAAACACTAGCTCTTTGCATTTCTAGAAGGTTCACATTCCAAGAATTTTATATAAATGGAATTATATAGTATGCATCTTTGGGATTGGCTTTTTTTTACTTAGCGTAATTCTCTGAAGATTCACCCATGTTGTTGCAGCTATCAATCATTTCTTCATTATATTGCTGAATCATATTTCATGGTTTGGATATATTGCAGTTGTTTATCCATTCACCCATTGAAGGACACACCCATTGGGCTATTACAAACAGATCTGTTATGAACACTCATGTACAGGACTTCTTATGAACATAATTTTCATGTCTGTGGGATAAATGCCCAGGAGTGATATTACTGATTGTACTGTAATTGCTTTTTCAGTTTATAAAGAATCAAGATATCTTAATATTTTTAAATCAGAAGAGAAGGGAAGAGGTTGTTGAAAGTTAGAGGATGCTTACCATAATAATGCTGGTGGAAAACTCTTTCTAACATTTTTTTTTTTTTTGCTATTTGCAATATACTATTTATAAATGAGACACAATTTAAGTTTAACATTTATTAATAACATTTAGCATCATTTTCTTATGTCTAGCCAATCAATGAGATAATAAATCAAGTCTTGATTTGTAATGTTTGCCATCCCCACGTTGTAAATACTCCTTCTGTTACCTATGTCAGTAGCAGACCATTATCTAGTATTTCCATTATACAGATACAGTAAATGTAACATCAAGAGCATAGGCAATAGCAAAATACAATAAGATAATTAGGAAGTGATTGAATATTTGTTGCCTTTATTTAGCTGGAAGTTTATATAATGTAAATTTTAATATTGGCTAAAATCATCAGGCCATGATTTAAAAATATTATGTTTATTTTTTATTACAATACATATTCACTGTTGAAAAACTTAAAAATACAAAGAGGAATATAAAAATAACCAATCCTATGTTCATAGTAGCCCAATTTACCATAGCTAAGATTTGGAAACAGCCTAAGTACCCATCAGCAGATGAATGGATTAGAAAACTGTGGTACATCTACACAATGGAATACTATGCTGCTGTAAAAAAGAAGGGATTCCCACCAATTGCAGCAGCATAGATGGAGCTGGAGAGCATTACGCTAAGTGAAATAAGCCAGTCAATGAAAGACAAATACCACATGATCTCACTTATTTATGGATAATAAAGACCATTATAAATTGATAAACATAAACAGATACAGAGGCAGAACAGCATTGAACAGACTGTCAAACTACAGCTGGAAGGCTTGGGAGGGTTGGGGGGGGAGTTAAGAGATCAACTGAAGGACTTGTATGCATGCATATAAGCATAATCAATGGACACAAGACACTGGGTGTAGGGGAGAAGGGGGGAAGGTCAAGGGGGAAAAATTGAGACTTATTTAACACTCTTTGTAATACTTTGTAATACTTTATACAAAATAAATAAATAAATGAATGAATAAATAAATAATAACCAATAATTTTAACACCTCTATAACAGTAATTTCTAAAGTACATTGGAATTTTATTCTATGTCTAGTTTTAGCTCCAGAGAACTAAATAATAACTTGATCCTTAATCATTTCTTCCTTAGCCTAAAAGTCTATTCCCCTTTTAGTTTCTTCCAATAGAACATAGATTAAATTTTCAGCAGCAACTTGCCTTTCTCTAGATGTTGGAGCATTTGGTGTAAATGCGTTATGATAATTCTGTCTCCACCTTCCCAGTCTCCATCTGTGACAAGATGGCCGAATGACCCATATCAGGCTAATGAAACAAATGGGTAGGGAGGGAGATGTTATTTTGGGAAAGCTTTTACTTTGCTGCTAAAAGTGGATAGATGTACAAAATAAATTCAGTCTCTCCATTTCCTTTGTTAACTATTCTAGGTACCTGGAATTGGCCTAGATACCTAGTAAAAAGGTGGGATGACTACTACAAAGGCAAAGAGAATTTCAGAAATGCCAACCTTGGATCAGCTCTGAGCTACGGAAATGAAGCCAGAGCATCCCACCTCCAGAATTCTTCTTAGAGGAGAAAAAAACAAATCTGATGTTGAAACCACTATTAATATGATATTTCTGCCTTTCTTTTCTTTATAGTCTAAATTCCAATCACTCTGAGCTCTACCCTTTTATGCCTCCCTGCTTTTCCTTCATGGACTCTTTGACTAGGCTGTCCTTTTTCTCCTTGATTATCTGGCTTTCAGAATAAAGAAAAGTATAATTTTCTGTGTAACTGTTTTAACTCTTCATTCAACACTATCCCTGTAGGATTGAAAGTACTCTCTCTTTGATCTTTATTGTACTTTGCATATTTCTCTATTACAGTTCCTATTGAACCCACGTGTTTGTTTGTCTGCATCTCTCTGAACTCCTTTAGTGCAGCGTTTGTCAAATTATTATTATTATTATTATTACTAGAGGCCTGGTGCACAAAAATTTTTGCACTCGGGGGACTGGGGGCTCAGCTTGACCTCTCGGGGGATGGCCACCTGCTGGCTTAGGCCCACTCCCTGGGCATTCAGGCCTAAGCTGGCAGTCGGACAGCCCTCTGGCAGCCCTGGAGCCCTCAGAGGATGTCCACTTGCCAGTGGGGAGAAGGCCTAAGCTGCAGTCAGACATCCTTAGTGAGGTATCTTCAAACTACGGTCCACGCGCCACATGTGGACCACCAGGGATATTTATCCAGCCTGCTGGGTGTTTTTGCCACCACTGCCTGTCCTGCTTAAAATAAGATATGTGCAGTGTGCATAGGAATTTGTTCATAGTTTTGTGTTTTTTTTTTTAAACTATAGTTTGGCCCTGCAACGGTCTGAGGGAGAGTGAACTGACCCCCTGTTTAAAAAGTTTGAGGACCCCTGTTAGCACTGCTGAGGAGGCAGAAGAGGCTCCCACCACCACCACTGTACTGGCAGCCATCAGTCTGGTTTGTGGCTGAGCAGAGCTCCCCCTGTGGGAGCGCACTGACCACCAGGGGAAGCTCCTGCATTGAGCGCCTGCCCCCTGGTGGCCAGAGTGTGTCATAGTGACTGATCGGCTGGTCGTTTGGTCGCCCAGTCATAATGGTCACTTAGGCTTTTATATAAAGAGATTTTCAGACTTGCCCTTCCTATAAAATGACTTCTACTGGGCCCACTAAGCTATTATCATTCTAGATTGCTCTTCAAGAGA
>PVJC01005151.1:0-60361 GCA_004026665.1 Murina feae | reverse complement strand
TGGCAGGATGGTGGAGCAGGTGAGCAGGGGCACCAGACCAAGGCAGATTGCCAGTCGCTGTCATCAGGGTGATACTGAAAATACTTTGCTCCTGTGCACCAAGGTCCCGCCAGGTGTTTGCACCTGCTGCCGGCGCCTGGTGCTAGCTCTAATCACTCTGTGCTATCAGTGGGTGTGAGCAGGGCCAGTGCTGTCAGCCCGGGAGTAGCAGTGGTGGGAGCGAGGCTGCCAGCAGACAGGGGGCTGGGGGCAGTGGCGGAGAGGCCAGGCGAGGATGGGGAGGAGGGCCAAGACCCGTTCCTGTGCCCACTGCAGCCTTGTGGCCCACAGTTCCTTTCAAGGTGCACAAATTTGTGCACTGGGCCCCTATTATTTCATAAAAGGAGAACATCCATGCCCTACTAAGCCTAAGGTTAATTTCCTGTAAGACATCCTGGTGACCAACAAAGAACAGTTCCAAATAGTGTCAAGACAATCTTTGATTGGGCTCCCTCCCTTTCTGGCTACTAAACATTGAGGGGAAGTTCTTTCCCATCATTTTATTCTTGTAAGCATATATTTCTATTTCCCAAATCCCATGCTCTATATTTTGCAAATCCCAGATGTTTTGCCTGTATTATTAAGGACATAGACACTGGGAGAACTTTAGGGGTCATCAAGTCCAACCCCTTTATTTTAAAGATGAAGAAGTTGCCTTAGCTGGTTTGGCTCAGTGGATAGAGTGTCAGCTTACAGACTGAAGGGTCCTGGGTTTGATTCCAGACAAGAGCACAGGCCCAGGTTGCAGGCTTGATCCCTAGTAGGGGACATGCAGGAGGCAGCCAATCAATGATTCTTTCTCACCATTGATGTTTCTATCTCTCCCTCTCCCTTCCTCTCTGAAATCAATAAAAATATATTTTTAAAAATATATTTAAAGATGAAGAAGCTAAAGCTCAGGTTTAATAATATAATAATAGTAATAATAAACAATAAAAATACTCAATGCATGTAGATGCAGAGAGAGATGGGAAAAGTGACAGCATGGCTGTGTTCTCTGCTCAGGCTTTACTCATGTTTAGCACCATTAGGCACGCTCAATGCTGCTTTGTGAGCTATTGGATTTATGCTGTTGTTAGGAGCAAAGATCACTTTTTGGCATTTTGGGTCAATCTCAAGTGCCAGATCCAACATCCCATATTGCTAATTGCTCTCTAATCCTTAGAGTTGAAACTCAAGGTCTTTAACACTGCCCACTAAACAGCTATACTGACAGCCTTAAAAAAGAAAAAAAAAGTTTGCAAACTCTTTTAAAAACGTGCCTTAGATTAGTTGTAAAAACATGACAAACTGGCATCGGATGCCTTCTGATATGATGCCCTTACTTGGGCATAATTCTACTCATGTAGAATTCCTGCCCAAAATGTATAACTTGAATCTAGTGATGAAGAAACATCAGACAAACCTAAATTGAGGTGTAATATAAAACAAATGACCTTTAGTCTTCAAAAATGCCAATGCCCAAAAAGACAAAACATTAAAAAACTGGACTGTTTTAGATTAAGGGAAACTAAAGGGTCATGAAAACTAAATGTACTGAATGATTTATGATTAGATCTTGGGCCGGAGAAGTACTATTAAGTGCATTATTGGAACAATTAATAAAATTTGAATATGGGCTAAGTTTATATAATAGTATTCTATCAATGTTAAATATCCTGCTATGATTATATAAGAGAATATTTTTCTTTTTATGTAATACACATTGAAGTACTTACCTACAAGGGGGTTTGGTGTATACAACTTACCCTCAAATAGTTAAGAGAAACAAGTCTATGTGTGCATGAGTGTGTATATGTATGTGTAAAGGGAGGAGAATAATAAAACAGGGCAACATGTTAATAATTGGTGAAGATATGAAAAGGGTATATAGGATTTCTTTATATTACTCTAGTAACTTTTCTTTCAATTTGAAATTATCTTAAAATAAAAGTTGCCCCATACCAGTTAATAAACAAGTGAATTTGACATTTAAACACAATACAATTTATATTTGCACCCCAAAATATAAAATACTTGGATATAATTTTTCTTACATATGTACAAGAACTGTGAGGAAAACTACAAAATTCTTATTTTTTTTAAAAATCAAAGAACTAAATAAATAGATATTCCACAATCATTGCTAGAAATACTTAATACTGTCGAGATGTCAGTGCTTCTTGATCTATAGATCCAATGCAATATCTAAGTTTGTAGATGTCCATAAACTCATTCTAAAGTTTATATGGAAATGCAAAAGACCCAGAATTACCAATACACAGTTCGTGGATTAATGATCTTTTTTCAAGAATTACTATAAAGCTACAATAAATCAAGATACAGTGAGATTGCTGAAAGAACAACAACAAAAATACAACAATGGAACACAATATAGAGGCCATATATAGACAAAGGCTCAAAGGCAATGTGATGGAGCAGGACTTGTCTTTTCAACAAATAGTTCTGAAACAGCTGGATATCCCCACTTAAAAAATGAATTGAGACTTATACCTGTCATAAAAATGAACTCAAAATGGATCGTAGACCAAAATGTAAATTATAAAACAATAAAACTTCTAGAAGTTAATATAAGACAAAACCTAGACGACCTGGGGTATCGAGATAACATTTTAGATACAACATCAAAGGAATGATCCATGAAAGGAAATATTGATAATCTGGACTTCATTAAAATTAAAACCTTTTTTCTCTGTCTTTTAAAAGACTCTGTCAAGAGAATGAGAAGACAAACCACAGACCGGGAGAAAAGGCTTACAAAAAAATCATAGCCGATAAAGGACTTTTCTCTAAAACACACAAATAATTCTTAAATCTTAAAATAAGAAAACTAACAATACTGATAAAAATGGCAAAAAGACTTTAACAGACATCTTGCCAAAGAAGCGATACAGATGACAAATAATCATATGAAAAGATGCCCAATATGATGCATCATAAGGAAATTACAAATTAAGACAACAATTAGATACCACTAGACAACCATTAAAATGGTCAAAATCCAAAACAATGGCAACAGCAAATACTGATAAGGATGTAGGGCAACAAGAACTCTCATTCATTGCTGGTGCGAGTGCAAGAATGTGTCCACTTTGGAAGACGGTCTGTCAGTTTCGTACAAACTCTTACCATAAATGGTAAGCGTATTTTTACCATTTAATCTAGCTATTATGAGTCTTAATATTTACCCAAAGGAGCTGAAAACTTAAGGCCACACAAAAACATTTACACAGATGTTTATAGGAGCTTTATTTATTTATTTATTTATTTTTGCTTTACTCTTTTTTATTTTTCTTTTTTATTTTTTTTTCAATTTAAATTTATCTTTATTGTTCAGATTATTACAGTTGTTCCTCTTTTTTCCCCCCATAGCTCCCCTCCTCCCATTTCCCACCCCACCCTCTGACCCCCGCCCCACTGTCCGCATCCATAGGTGTACGATCATTGTCCATTCTCTTCCCGCACCCCCAGCACCCTTTACCCCTGAAAATTGTGAGTCCACTCCCTTTCTATGCCTCTGATTCTGAAGAACAGAATAAACTGGTGAATAGAATAGAATCAGGAGCTTTATTTTTAATTGTCAAAACCTGAAAACAATTAAGATGTCCTTCCGTAGATGAATAGATAAATAAATTGTGGTACATCCAGACAATTGAATATTAGTCAGCACTAAAAAGAAATGTGCCATCAAGCCACAAAAAGACATGAAGGAAACTCAAATGTATACATATAAGTGAAAGAAGCCAATTTGACAAAACTGCATACTGCATGGTTCAACTATATGACAGTCTGGAAAAGCGAAAACTATGGAGACACTACAAAGGTCTGTGGTTGCAAGGATTGAAGATGGGGCAGTGGGGGTGGGAGGAGATGAATAAGTGGAGCACAATTTCTAGGGCAATGGAAATAATCTGTATGATACCATAATGAAGGATACATGTCATTATACAATTGTCCAAACCCATAGTATGAACACCACCAAGAATGAAACCTGCTATGAACTATGGGCTTTGGATGAGTGGTTGTGATGTGTCAATGTGGGTTCATCCTTTGTAATGAATGTACCACTCATGTGCAGGATGCCATTAATGGAGGAGGTCGTGCACATGTGCGGACAGGGGCATATGGGAAATCTCTGTGCCTTCCCCTTGATTTTGCTGTAAACCTAAAACTGCTCTAATAGTAAATTCTATTAAAAAAATTAACTTGAAGCTCCTCAGGTTGAATGAGAGGATGATAAGGTACATGTATGTACATGTGGAGATCACTGACTTATGTCAACACAGCAGCAAGAGCAGAAACTGGAGGGAGGTGACCTAGGAGGGAGGCTGGTCCTCATGCCTTTGGACAGATGACTGGGTAGTGGCTGATTTGCAAACAGAACCTCTCCTCCAATTTTATTTCACTAATATTTCAAATCACCTGCTGGAGTATCTACAAACCAATGGACAAAATGGCCTCTTTGTTGTACCCCACTTCCTTTTAAAAGGGTCACGTGTAAGTGACACTCTCAGTACCGTGTGTCATGTGCCAGGCACATACCAACCCATAAAAATGTCCTAAGGCATTAATTATCACAGCTCAGGAGAGCAAAGACAGCAGCCCCTGCTAATTGTCAAAATCCCCTCTGTGACTGCACGTTGCCACACACCCAGTCGGCGCTTAAGAAACAGGAATTGGCGGTGAAAGTTGCTATTCTTCTTTCTTGCAGGCAACAGCAGTGATCAGGTGGGGGACATCTCAAAGCCCTCCCTCCCCCTCTGCCTGCCCAGGCTCAAACACTCTACCAGCACTCGGATCCCAAACATGGCCCTGCAATAGTGATCAGCAATTCTCTTTGATTTAGGAAGTGCTAATCGATAACAAGTTTAATTTGGGGAACTGCACTGGCTTAATCATTTTGCATCTGGCACCCAGGACTTACACACCCCAGCTGGAAGGTTGGGAGCCAGCTGTGGGGGGTTGGGGGGTGGAGAAAGGAGGAATGCGGGAGGGGAGCATGAGAAACAAGTTCATGAAAAACAAACAAACAAAACAAAACAGAAAACCTCTTTCCTGAGTTAAAAATTATTTCAACTTTCCACGGCAAAATATCATCCCCAAGTGAAAGACATGACATAAATGCAAAGGCAAGTGAAGATAAACAAAAGGCCCCGCTCAGATGTTCCCGGTGTTATCCGTCACTGTCACGGAATTCTGTACGCATCATAACGATCCCAAGCACCCTGCCAGCTCATCTCAGATGCTATTTCTATATCTTACGGGATTTTTTTTTCCTCCAGTAAACTGCAGTTCACAACACAAGGTTTGAAGGTAATTTCCATCAAACTGCAGCTCCTGCAGGTCTGTGAGAGATGCATTGTTCCTTAAATCCAACTGTAAAGCTCCTTTACCTTCAAGGGACATTCCTTTTATACACTCTGTCAGCCAAAGGCGGCAGGAGAACAATTAGCCTGCAAGTCTATCCCTTCAAATTAATAATAAACCACAGGGGGTTGCACACAGAGTGTGTTCAAACTCCCTTCTGGTGGACTCAGGCATCTTCCCCCCCACACCATCCCCTATTGCCAGACACAGGATCCTAGGAGGCTGGACTGTGGGGTTTGGGGATGGGAGGCAAGATCTGGATGCAGATCCTGTCTCCTGGGTTGCATCTCGGAGCCATCCCCATGGAGGCAAATCCGAGGTTGAAAACCAGGGTGAGCTGTCCATCTAGAGAAGCTAAGCACAGGCCTGACACTTGAAAGGGGGTGAGGCGAAGGGATGAAAATTGAGAGCAGGAGACCTGAGTAAGAAGGTGCTGAACAAAAGGCCAGAGGTAGAGAGCTTGGTCTGATTTCCTGAGCCTCAAGGCCTCCCAGGCCCCACGTTCATATCACAGATGCCCCTGACCACACTGAGAGGAGGGAGCAGGCAGGAAGGGAGGGAGAGCTTTTAAGGGCCCAGGGGGAGCCAGGGTTCCAATGCCTGGAAAAGAGCAAACTAAGCTTTCTTGGCGACTTCATCGTTAATATTCGGGGGGCTAGCTGATCCCTCTTTGTGGACATGAACATGGACCCATTTAAATAGAGATGACTCTTTTGACAATTTTCTTGGCTTTTGGTCAAAATTAGTGATTTCCTTTTTTTTCTCTCCTCAAAATTGAAGATCTTGAGGAATGAAAGGAAGACATAAACAACTAGAAACAACATAGCTATCACAGCACACCCTTCAGATTGGCAACAGAGCTCTTATTCCCTGTTGGGGGGAATATAAATTAGTTCCCCACTTGGGGAGCACCTTGGCAGTTCTCGTTATGACCGCTAATGTATCCAGTTTCACTAGTTTATTGAGCAGTCTAGTCTCATTGGGTTATAAACATGACAAGATTTTATTCTCCCTGACAAATGCCCCACTCTACCAGGTCAGCCTCCTGGCCAGCTGAGGAACAGGCTTCTCTAGTACCCATTGGCCAATTTCTCCAGCTTGGAGAAACTTTTACTTATTGGAAGAGTCTCTGTGATGTGTTTAAAATTCAGACCTGCTTGTTACAAGGCTTCCAATCTCTTATCTTATGCAAAGCTCTTTTCCCCGCCCCCTCTCTCAGAAGAAGCTATTGTTAGGAAGATGGGGGGGGGGGGTGGTCACACCTTCTCCTCTCCTCTTAAGTTGGGTGGGAAGAGAAGGAAAATGGCAAAGTTCCTCCACATGTTGGATAAGAGAGAGAGGTTCTCTCTGTAAGCCTCTCCCTGTGATTTTGTTGCTTCTCGGGCCCACAGCAACAAGCTGTTGATATCTCCTCCTCCACATGGTAGGACCCTAACACTGGGCTTTCATGGGGCACTTGCATGGATTCTTTGAAGGCTTCATGGGGACCTATGACCTGAGTAGTTGTCTAACACGGGACTTAGTCTGCCTGAACTTCTAACCTGCCTCAGTGTCTCCACAGAGCATGACCTCTACCCAGAGGTCATGGGAGTACCACAAAGATGGCTCAAGCACAGCCGCCCTCTATGGCGTTCCCCTAAACATCACGGTGTGTTCGTCATGCCAAATGGTAGGGGTGCCCGCAGCCTCTTCCTCAGTCCTGCCTCTTTTTCTACACCCTGGCAGTGTGAGGTGCTCTGGAAGGCCAACCCCTTACCCAGTTTCCAAAACAGAGTTTATGTATGGGAGGGAGGGAGAGTGGTCCTGCTAGATGCTCAGAAAGCCTTTATCACTGGCCATCTTTGGTCTTCCTTCCTTGGCTTTCAGTATGGTGGAAGAGGGAAAAGAGAGAATAGCCTTTATTTATGAACTTGGTATTTTCTCCAAGATCCCCTCCTCTCTGCCTATTCTTCCCTTAGGTGGACCCTGGGTGGGAGCAGTTAGAGAAAAGACCTATTCTTAGCCTTGGTGCCTCTCAATATGCCTTCCTGGGAGGTAGCTGGTCACAACTTCTATGACATCATGGTGGTTGCATGGAATGTGGGGCACTTAACATCTTTTGTCCTCAGCTTTAGGCCTTGCCCACAATTCTTGATACAACAGGAAAAATGAAACAGAACATGTGTGTAGCAGACCACCCATCAATTCTACTCCTAAGTTGTATCCTAGAGAAGTTCTCACAGATGTGCATGAAGAGATGGGTACAAGAATATATGTGGCAGCATTGCTTATAATAGTGAAAAGTTGGAAACAATATAACTTGATAATACATAAAATGTGGAATCTGGTTTGGTATTTGACCAGGTATACACAGGTACACTTAGATATGCACAGATACCCGAAGGCACTCTTGTTTGTGAATGTACAAGTGTGCCACTGGTGCCATCAGCAGGCCTTGTCCCCTGTCTCCTTGGAGTGAAATCACACCCCATGAGTCTTCGTGTGCCAGGCCCTTCTCTTCCTTCTCCATCTGCCCTGAGGTGATGTTTCATTCATGACTCCAGGTTTGGGTTCCTCGTACCATGGTCCAGCTATTCAGAGGAAAAACAACTGCCTGTATCAGCTCTTCCTGGATCTGGAAAGTCAGTCCTTACTTGTCAAGCTCAAAGGTTCTCCATTTATGTGAACTTTAAAAAGTTAAGGATAACACTGAAAGGTCCACATTCAGTTTATTTTATGTATAGCTGTTCTCGAATAAACTAACATCATATATAAGTTACTGAAGGCTTAATTGAATATTAAGTTTTTATATATGCCTTAGGAAACAAGAATTCACTCAATCTTTTGGGAGCAGCAGTACACACTGAAAACACAATATCTGAAATAATTTTTCTGCCCTAGCTGATTTGGCTCAGTGGATAGAGCGTTGGCCTGCAGACTGAAGAATCCCGGGTTCGATTCAGGTCAAGGGTATATGCCCGGGTTGCAGGCTCGATCCCCAGTAGGAGGTGTGCAGGAGGCAGCTTATCAATGACTCTCTCTCATCATTGATGTTTCTATCTCTCTCTCCCTCTCCTTTCCTCTCTGAAATACATAGATCTAGAGATAGAGATAGAGATAGAGATAGAGATAGAGATAGAGATAGAGATAGAGGTACACTGGGGGCCCGGTGCACAAAAATTTGTGCACTCTGGGGGGTCCCCTAGCCTGGCCTGTGCCCTCTCGTAGTCTGGGATCCCTCGGGGGATGTCCGCTTGCTGGTATGCCGGGCCAGCCTGGGTGAGGGGCTGATAGTTGTTTGCAGGCTGGCCAAGCCCCCTCAGTAGGGACCCTCACCCCATGGGAGTATGGCCAGCCTGGGTGAGGGGCTGAGGGCCGTTTTCAAGCTGCCCACAGCTCCCATTGACCCAACGTCTCAGTGAAGCTGGCTAGAATCAGGTTCTGGGGTTTATTTATCTTCTATAATTGAATCTTTATTGCCTTGAGCAGAGGCCTAGGCAGGCAATGAAGCTTCCTGTTTGCTTCAGCTCTGTGGCTTCTGTAATTAAAACATTGTTGCCTTGGGCAGAGGCCCAGCTGGTCTAGGAAGGCAGTTGCAACAGAACCTCCTGTTTTCCCTAGCTCCGTGGCTGCCGGCCTCCATCTTGGCTGGGTTAATTTGCATATAGCCACTCTGATTGGCTGGGGGCTTGGCTGGTGGGCATGGCTTAGCTGTCTCAGAGTGATAGTTAATTTGCATATTACTCTTTTATTAGATTAGATACACACACAGACACACACACACATTGAGTGGCCAGATTATTATGACCACCTGACAGTTTGTAGGCAAATTAGCTATAATTTCACACTGAAGTTGCTAGAGGGCCAGACCATTATAAATGTCTGAATAGCACAATATATCTAAGTATTGTTGCTGATCAAGTTCATCCTATCTTGTTGATGGTGTATCCAAATGGGGATGTCCTCTTCCAACAAGACAATGCGCCATGCAACAGTGCTCATATTATGCAGGAGTGGTTTCAAGAACATAAGGGAAATTTTACCTTGCTAAGGTGTCCCCCACAATCACCAGATCACAATCCAAGTGAGCATTTGTGGGACTAAGTTAAAAGAGCCATTAGGCAGCTGGTTCCACAATCATCAAATCTCACAGAAATGGACAGTGCTATTCATCAGGCATGGTGTCAGATTCCTCGCATCACCTTTCAACATCTCATGGAGTCAATGCCAAGAAGAATCGCTGCAGTATTGAAGGCAAAAGGTGACCAAACGAAGTGCTGATTGGGTGGTCATAATAATCTGACCAGTTATAATAATCTGACCACTTATAATAATAATAATAATATATATATATATTTTAAAGAGTAATTTTCCTTGGATTTACTATTTGTCCCAAGCGTAAATGGGTATAGATGGATTAGTAATGGTGACAAACATCTTTTAGACCTCATCAAAGATGGAAAATTCATTTAGTCTAGCTGGCATGTTTCAAATATTTAATTGATTCATGCATAATTTCACATCACTTTGCTAACATCAGGGACACGCTATGATATGCCAGGAATTGCCTGCAGTCTATGGGGTCTTTATTATTTCAAGCACTGAAAACTGCTCAGTGTGTTCAGCATAGTGTCCCCTATGGACATGCGGCCATAACATTTATACCCATAGAGTTTGGACTAACGGGAAAAGAAATCAATTTTGCAAAGTCATGTGTACAATGATCTTGCAGGTTTGAGAGTAGCGCAGAGGCCCTGGCATCAGGCCTGGGTTTGAAGGCATCACCCATCTAATTTATTAACTGAATGATTGTGGGCATGTTTCTTGTATGAAATAAAGGTAATATCATCGTTTCCACATGCATTCTTTCCCTAGGGCTGCTGTAACAAAGTACCACAAACTGGGAGAGCTCATGGACCTGAAATATATAGCTTGTTGATATATTTATTGAACGCCGGAAACAATAGAGATCTATTCTCTCACAATTCAGGAAGCCAGAAGTCCAAATCAAGGTGACAGCAAGGTTTTATCCCCCTGAAGGCTCTGAAGTAAACTGCTCCAGGCCTCTCTCCTAGCTTTTGGTGGTTGCTGCTAACCTTTGGAAATTCTTGTAGATGTAACACTCCAATCTCTGCCTATGGCATCACAGGACCTTCCTCCATGTGTACCTACCATGTCTCTATATCTCAACACCCTCTCTTTTTTCTTATAAGGACCTGCCCTATTCTAGTATGGCCTCAGCTAACTTCATTACATCTGCAAAAACCCTATATCCAAATAAGGTCATATTGACAGGTATTAGGGGTTAGGACATGAACAGATCATTTTTGGGACACACAATTGAACCCACTACACCATGCCATGAACTTGTAGTTAATATTTCACTGGACAGTTCAGGGAAGCATTTAACATCATGCCTGGCTTATAGTAGTTGCTCAGTAAATGCTACCTCCCATCCCCTGATAATGTGTTGCTTTTTAAAAGTGCTTCTTTAACCTATTCAGTAACCAGCATAACCATCAGGTTGTGTTTCTAAACCACAGGCATAAAACTATTATTTGATTAGAAATTAATAAATTTCCATAGTAGTTTTTCATCTTATTTAAGCCTGTAATGGGAAAGCTATACTAAGATTTAAAGAAATACTTGAGAGTCTGTCATTCCTTCTAATGGAAGTGAAATTGCCTTCAACTTGAAAAAACAATGTGCTACGAATATTTATCACAGTGACCATCTCTGTCATGGGAACAAATCTGGCCTTTCATGTCTGTCTACTTACTGGTAAATATTGAATGGCAGTTAGTCAATGAGACCAATGGTGCTTTAATGATAGTCACAAAAGCCTAATTAAAAAGAAATCATAAAAAAAAAGCATGTTTTTAAATGTTCAGAAAGGGTTAAGAAACATAGCAGAAGTATAAATATTTACTAATCACACTTGAGATTGGAAAAATATAGGGACCTTTCCTTAAAATTTCAATTGAATTAATTCAAAACCTCACCCAGAATAAGAACAGAGCAATATGCCTGAATCTTTGGCTAAATCCTTCATTGTCAAAGTGTTGAATTATTGCAAAGACCTCAAGATTTCAGAATAATGATGATACAGAGCAGTAACTTTCTATCACTGCACAGGATGTACGGAGCAATAAATCTTATTATAACATAACATGTAGTTCTAGAAATGCTCAAAATTCTCTTGAATGCCAATTCACTAGTTGGTAAACTATAGCGTCCACAATTCATCGATAGCAAATGAAGGTGAATGGCCTCAGTGTAATCACAGCAGAGGGAAAGGGTGAGGGGGTTGTTTAGCTAAGTATAACCTGTCTGGTCTACAACCTCTTCTATAATATTTATTTTAATGAAATATACAAAAATTTATAAATATCTCACCTGCCTTATAAATGTTACCCCCAGGACTATTTAAAGATTTTTTAAAAAGGAAATTTAAAATGTGCAATCTGGCAAAAACAAACAAACAAAAAAGCAATAAACAACAAAATAAGTGCTCTTTCAGCAGACAAACCAGCAGCTAATACACTCTTATTCCACACCCTCCAACTCATTCTTTCCTGTATCGGTCTAGTTGTGCAAAGGATACCTTAAAATTATGGGCGTGGCAGAAACCACCTTGCCCTTCCCCCCTCTTGTTACTTTATTTCCAGGCTCCTGAGCAACGTTTGTTTAGTACAAACATTTATAAAGTTTCCAAACTACCTTGTCCCTTTGCATTCTGATTGTCACCCCCGTTCCTTCACTGTCCAGCACCAGTTGGACACACGATCAATACTACTTATCAATACTGATGATTCCTGGCTCAAGCCACTTGTCCCTTTCTCTTGCTGGGAATACCTTATCCAGGGGAAATTCGTTCGGCCCCTTCCCTTGCCCTTCTTTGGATAGAGACCAACAAAACTCAATTTAAGACACTGGCGAGTTTACCAAGAATTCTAAGACAACCGTTTCCTGAAAGCTGAACTGTCAAAAAATCTTTGAGCAGGAAATATGATCAATGCAAAAAAGTTCCTTTGTGTTGTCATTACCCTGATACTCCTACTGGCATCTTTAGGGATTAAATTCTGGATCAAAAGGAAGTTCTACAGAAAAAAAGTCTATGTGGGCACAAGCTTGGTGATTCTGCCTAGTGCACACTTTTCTAGGATTTCATAAGGATAACATCAACAATGACAAACAAAAGGAGAAAAAATAATTGGACCAAATCCACCCCACAAAAAATGGGATGCTCACAGAGGCATCACCTGACTTTGGGTGTGCAGGAAGAATGAGTGTCTGCAGACAGGATAGACATCCCAAACACCAATGCAGGTGTACCCAGCACTAGGTGGTTGGTACCTGGCTGGGAGGGGCTGGGCTTGATCAGCTGCCTCAGCTGTGGTGGCAACTGCTCTTCCTTGAATATATGGCTTGGAATACCTCCCCCAGATATAGCCTTTCAGGTACTGTACGCTCATACCTGAGCTGGTTAGGAAGATGATGCCAATGCTGAACCCCCAAATATCAGAAAACTGGTGAGGATTAGGAACGGTATCAGATCATGTTGAAGTCAAGCTCCTGACCAGAAAGAGTTAGCGTGAAGGATTCAGTTTTAGGAGGATAACGTGAAGACCCTGGAGTTTTCCAGTCTTGGCTGAGGGCTTGGGGCCCCCAAAGATAGAAGGACACTCTGCAGTCCCATTGCACTTTTCCTCTGTCCCACTCCATCCCAGGCTCCCTTGACTGGGTTCTAAATGAATAAGAGAACAGTCAAATATGGAAAAGTCCAGGGGATGGGAAAGATGCTGAGGATGGGGACTTCTGGGCTTCTGAAACCTCCTCATGTGTATGGTCAGGAGGGTGTGCACAGCATTGAAGATTCTGTTCCCCAGTGAGAATGGAAACAGAGAGAGACAAGTGTTAGGAAACCAAAGATTGCTCCAAGTCTGTTCCTTTACAAAAGCCCAGCCAGCGGCACAGTGGGTGGGATTGTGCTCATGAGTAATTCACAGCCCAATTCTAGACAGATGAAGAAGACGCTACCCACCCACTGTCAACCGGCCATGTGTATTGAGTTTTTGCTACAGATGACACGAGGAACCCTGATCAGCCACTTAATACTCTCGATCCGAGTTCTTGATTCCAAGAGCCTCTTCTTTTTGTTTTTTTCATGTCTGGTTGGCATAAATGCTTATGAAATAGATCAAAACAAATTGGTTAAGTATTTACATTGAAGCTATTCTTTTGAACCAGTTAACATGTTCCAGATAACTAAGTTTATTAACCCTGTAGGTTTGTAAATATATATGTGTTTCTAAGGTTTTCTCATACCAAACAGCTAATATCTGCTTTGAATTAATATAGTATACTAATGCTTAGCCCTCCTTTGCCAAGGTTAATTGTTAATTATTCCAAGGCAGTTATTTATGTGCTTGGAAGTGGATTTGCTGAGCCTGGGTTCTTCGTGTTATGCGTTAAAAATTTGTAAGAAGCAAATACACTTGCATAAAGGCAAATTAATTATTTAGGGAGGAAAGACTTAATCAAAGCAGTGGGCCACTACGGTAATTAGATTTCAGGAAAGAAAGCTAACAGCGGCACAATCCATGATTATTTATTGTTCTCCCTTCTCTGCACATATCAGAATTCGATCTCCAGCCCTGAAAATACACACCGAAAGGCACATACGCCCCACATACACTGGAGAGGACCCGCTGCTGGCCCCTCTGCCCCGACCCTCTCCATTATCAGGGCCGGAAGACGGAGCAGCAGATCACTGACAGCATTGTAGAGCCAATAATCCACTTGGTCATTCCGCAAGGCTCCAAAACACAGACCTTTGAACAGTGACAGCTGGAAATTCCTTAGGCATCAGATGCAGCTAATAGGGGATTCTCCGCCCGTGTTCAGGAGTCTTTGAAAACCAAACTGCATAGTCCACAGCAGGACATGTGACAAGACATTTATTTTCATCTACTTGCTGTACAGCCGTTGAAAACTAGAAATATCAAATTAGATCAAGTGTTTGAAAGCAGGTTACAATCGATCCTTTCCTTGTGTTTTGGGTTCTGCCCAAACAATGCTCCCTGCTCGCAGCCTCCACAGCGTGAGTATATATTTCATCATCAGAGGGAAAGAAAGGCCCCCAACAGTGATAATCACTGGCACCAAACTGGAAAGCTAATTGTCAGAGGGGTTCGTCCGCTCTGTAAGGCGAAAGGGGCTTCACTGGGATGAAGGCCTGAGCAGGAGCACCCCGCGTTGTTGGGAGGAACTGTTTTGTTCCTGTGCTTTTGGGATGTTTAAAATCATCCTTCGGCCCTAACCGGTTTGGCTCAGTGGATAGAGCATCAGCCTGCGGACTCAAGGGTCCCCGGTTCGATTCTAGTCAAGGGCATGTGCCTTGGTTGCGGGCACATCCCCAGTGGGGAGTGTGCAGAAGGCAGCTCATCGATGTTTCTAACTCTCTATTCCTCTCCCTTCCTCTCTGTAAAAAAATCAATAAAATATATTAAAAAATAAAAATAAAAATAAATGAAAATAAAATAAAATCATCCTTCGGCACAGACTCATCAGATAAAAACAATCCAGTGAGAATTTTGTCAGATAGAGGCTTTCTTGGGCAATTTTGTGTCGTTTTGTCCCTGCCAACCCCCTTTGAGGCGTGAAAAATGTGGAAGCCCACAGGACACAGAGCCCTTGTGACTTGGGCCTGGAGCGGCCTCACTTATTTGTATGACTCCCATCCAAGGTCCGAGGGGAAGCCGCACCTTTCCTCAAGGAACTCCAGGCCCTTCCCTGCCTTTCTGTCATCTGAATCCTCATGACTTCCTGGAGAAGCCGAAAAGAGACAGCTCCTGGCACCCTCTTCTCCTAGCCAGGGGGAGGCTGAGGTTTGGGAAAGTTAAGTGACTTGCCCCAGGTAATTTAGCAAATTAGGAGGGGCCACCTGGGAGGAGAGCTCTGGGTTCTCAGGTTCTGGGGCTGCTCTTCTGTGCTTGGTTTTGTTGACTGACCTATTTGTGCAGCAAATAAGTAAATATTTCAGCTCTGCCCTGTCTCCCCCTCTGATGCCACACCAACATACCCACCCAGCCATTCTGGAGCTGGGAGGGGAAAGCATAGCCCTGAGATCTGATGAGCAAACACAGGGACTGACTTACTGCCACAGGCTCCATGTCATCTATTGTTTTAGGACCTATTGCCCGGAGGTGTCACTCCTACTTCCTATGCTCACACTGAGAACTGGGCCCCTGTACCTCACTATGGCCATTTTTAAAGGGTTGGCACAGGAACTGCTCCACTGATATGAACTTAAAAAAAAAAAAAAACTTCAAAGAAAATGTATTGTTGTCATCCTGGGGAAGACTAAAGGTGGTGTGTGATTCGTGTCATGAATGTTCCACCCATCAAGGTGCTTCGGCCAGACACACGGGATTAGCATCCAGGCACCGTCCTTAAAGAAACCGCACCTTCGTGCACAGGAGTGACTATCCTCAAGGTAGAGGGGAAGGAAAGAAATCGCATCTGAAGGAGCACAATTATCTAGGAATAGAAGGATAACATGTTTGAAGTTTTAAAAGGTGAACTCATACAGAGACACTGCAGGTGGGGGGAAGTGACCTGGCCGAGGAAAGAGAGAGAGGTATCTCAAAGTGCGGGAGGAAAGAAAAGAATCCCATCTCCAGGGCAAGCTCTGCCTTCTCGCTTATGTAGATGCAGGTTTGTAAGTACAATGGAAGCTTTGGTAAAATGCTCACACCTCAGGGGACTGAGATATTTTTTTATTTTTGAATTGCAAGTGCTCCATCTAGTGGCGCGCTCCTGAAACAACAAGCTCCTGGTGTTATTGATGTCATCGTTTGGATGCAAATCACTTAGTTCTCAGATTTTTTTTATTTTGTTTTAATGACTAATGCCTGCATCAGTCATAGAAAACTACTGAGAATTTAACTTCCGGCAGGCACAGTTGGCAGTGTCTTCCAAGAACTAGAAGTATCTGTATATTAGCAATTTGGATCAAAGCATTTTTCCACTGCTGACATCGACTTCCCTGATTCGTTATTATCTAAAATTTAATTATCTTGACATTTGTTTCTGGGGTGAACAGAAAATTTACTAAACTTTATACTTAAATTCAACATGTGTTGTACTGTGAAAAATGAAGGAGAGTAGGGCATTCATTTGGCATTTAGTGACCAAACAGAAAGTGCCTGAAGCTCTTTTAGTGTAATATCCCCAAAGGCCTTCCTGTGCAGAGAGAGCAGATGAGTCCACTGACCTTCAGGTCCAAGGCTTCCTGGTGTGGCAGCCTTGTGGGCTGCATTGGTCTCTAAGTGTGAGAATATCCTTCAGACCCTATTTGAGGAAAATTTCTTCTCAATCATATAAAGACTAGAGGCCCAGTGCACAAAAATTTGTGCACTCGGGGGGGGTGGATTCCTCAGCCCAGCCTGTACCCTCTCGCAGTCTGGGACCCCTCGAGGTATGTCCACCTGCTGGTATGCCAGGCCAACCTGGGTGAGGGGCAAAGGGCCATTTTCAGGCTGCCCACAGTCCTTTTAGAGTTCAGGTCCCTACTGGAGTGCCTGGCTGGAAGCAGGTATCTGGGATTTATTTAACTTCTATAATTGAAACTTTGTTGCCTTGGTCCCCCACTCGAAGTCTGGGTTGGCCCTGGCAACCCAAGGTCCCAGCCCAGCAGGTATCTGGGGTTTGTTTATCTTCTATAATTGAAACTTTGTAGCCTTTAGTAGAGCTCAGGGCCCACAGGGCCCTAGCTTTCTCCATTGCCCGGGGCAACTCCAGCTCTGTGGCCACCACCATCTTAGTTAATTTGCATATTTGCTCCTGATTGGTTGGTGGGCATGGCTTGTGGGCATGGCTTGTGGGTGGAGTGAGGGTCAATTTGCATATTACTCTTTTATTAGATTAGATGGCACTAGATAACATTGGAATCAGGTCCAGCATCCATTTTCATTCAGTCCTATTTGGTCTTTAGAACCTCAGAAACTTGCCAATTGTCCTTTATAATCAAAGGGAGCAAGCTTCCAGCTTGTTTTCTGTGCCCAGGCAACCATAGCTAGTTAGAAGTCCATATAGTAGTAATTATATTTTGTATGCCCTTTAGTTAGTCAATGGCAAGTGATACTGCTTTTTCATTAGGTGATAATGTAAAATTGCCCTTTGAAATACATTTATTTAAACAGAAAGGTGTGTCAATTTAAAGAAAAAGCATTGGCTAAATAATAGTACTACAGGTATATGGATATAGGAGAAATCATGAAGCTGAACATGGATGCAGGACTGTTAGAAACAAATGTGAGGTTAGAACACCTAGCCCTGTTCTTTCATCTGGACCTTTCACCTGCCCTCTGTGACTATGTAGGCATGTTATCTCTTTGACCTCCCTTTTCTTCACTTGTAGAATGAGGGCTTCGTTTTAGCTGAGCTCAAAGACACTAATCAAACTAAAGCTTCTTAGAGCAAAGTTTAAACTGGAATTATTCTTTCCCTGAATTCAGAAGATGTTAAGATCAGAAAGGAAATAGAATGTCCGAAGAAAACCTTTATGCAAGAATGAAGAGGGACACGTGGAAGACCCCAAAGTGCAGTGTTGGTGGTGAATTACATCTGGCGTCTGAGTTGTACTTAACCACAAGCCCCAAATTACAGTCATGTTCTCCAAAATTCTAGCTCATGCGTATGAAGGAGCCATCAAATCAGAGAACCATCAGGATATATAATTTCTTATTATGGGTATCAGGAAAAGGCAATACCTGCCCCTTAAAGCCATTCAACAGGCTTTCCATTGGCTATAATGCACCTTTCAGCACCCCTTTCAATGGGCTCTTCTTAGTGCAGAGGGAGAGGTGGCTGGGGAGTTCCATGTGCAAGGGGACCAGCAAAGCCTGGGTCCACAGGGTTTGAGACCTTCATAGAAAAGCATGACATGTGAGTAGGGCAGTATCTAATCAGCAGGGTTCCATCTTCTTCCTTCACTGAGCTGCCAGGCTTAACTGAGCCCTGGGTGTTGGCCCTGTGTTCATGGTCAGTCCTGCTATCAGCTCTGCAATGCATATATGTCGTCCATGTTAACAGATGTGAAAACTGGGGCTCACAACCAGTAAGTTCCCAACCAGAGGTCACCTGGCATATGAGTGGCAAAATCAAATTTGAATCTAGATGTCTCTGTGATCGGAGAGCGCCGATTCCACTGCCAGCTAGGATGGGAGGTCTGGGCGCCACACTGGGAAGCATGGCTCCCTGTCCTCTCCATGACAGACCGAGGCAGGGGGCACAGAGAGATGAGCCTTTAACCTCTCTGCAATATGACTGGTAAGGTTCATCAGTCTGATCTTGCCTAATGGTTCTTTTATCCGCCCCCAGTCTCCAGTATTCATTCTGTGATGCTCAGAGTTATAAACTCCAATCTTTTGTTTTCTTCCTCCTTACTCACCTCTACTCATTCACACCCATGAGAATGGTAACAAGCCTTGAAGAACTGGAGCCATTCAGTTATGTGCTGACCTAACTCACAAAGAGACACACAGAGGGCTGCCCCATGCCATAAAGAGAAGAGAGGATTCCCTTCCTTTCTTCCTTGTCTCCCTCTGCAACCTACATAATGCTGCCTGCTGCAAGGCAGATGGGCCTCCTCAGACATTTTATATAAAATACAAAAACAAGCCAGCAGCTGAAAAGAATAGCCAACTGCAAGAAAAATGCAATGAGCAGCTGAATTCTTGCACCCCCATGACATGATGCCCAATGTGCTAGAGTGGGTACCATGTACCAGGAACTGATAAGGTAGGGAGGGGCAGAGGGTGGGGAATAGCATCTCTGCCTGCCCTAGAGACCTATTAGGGAAGATGCAAAATGGATATGACTTAGAGGGTCAAGTGTGAAGTCAGTTCTTTGCATCTCAGTGTTTTTAATTTTCTTTGTAAAATGGGGATAATAATACCACTTGATTTATTGGGTAGTTTTGAGGATTAGACAGAAAAGCCCATACACTTAACATATGATCTGGTATCCTATATAATAAAAGGGTAATAAGCAAATTGGCCGAATGGCAGGATGACCAGTCACTATGATGTGCACTGACCACCAGGGGGCAGACGCTCAACACAGGGAGAGCACTGCTCTGCCACAATCCTGGCTCATGGCTGGCGAGCACAGCAGCCCACCTCTGTGGCAGTGCTAAGGATGTCCTACTGTCCAAGCCATCAATTGGACATCCCCGGAAGGCTCTCCAACTGTGAGAGGGCACAGGCTGGGCTGAGGGACCGCCTCCCCCACCCAATCCCTAGTTTACAAATTTCGTGCATTGGGCCTCTAGTGTAATAATAATAAACATTACACACCAACAGCATTCTCAACACCACCACTTTAAAAATGTAAATATTAAGACTATGATGTTTGGGGTGAGCTTTGAGGATCTCGGCAGGTAGAGATTTGTGATGAGAGCAGCGTGGTATTCTAGGTGAGGGAGCTAATCTGAAAAACAGTGGGAAGGTGAGAAAGCTCCAAAGAGAAAAGGTAGCCCTAGCCAGTTTGGCTCAGTGGATAGTGTCAGCCTTCAGACTGAAGGGTCCCAGGTTTAATTCTGGTCAAGGGCACATATCTCTATTGCATCCTCGGTTGGGATGCATGCGGGAGGCAACCAATTAATGTATCTCTCTCACAGCAATGTTTCTCTCTGTGTGTGTCTCTCCTTCTCCCTTCTACTCTCTCTAAAAATCAATAGAAATATATCTGCAAGGGAGGATTAAGAAAGAGGTGGGGGGAGAGAGAGAGAAGAGAGAGAGAGATGGTAATCTTAGGGAACTCTAAGAAATACGATTTGTCAGGAGGGCAGGTCTGTGAAGGGAGTAGTGTGCCAGGGGGATGGAGGGCCTGGAATTCTGAGGCAAGAGTTTATTTGAATTAATAAGCAATGGAGACCGACCACTGAAATCTTTTGACTGGGGATAAGATAAAATTGACCCTTGTATAAAGGAGGACAGAGAAAAGAAAATTCAGGAGACCAGTCAGGTGGCCATTACAGCATCCAAATAACAGGTAAGCATATTGATCTGCCTTGGCTGGGTTGTGATGAGTAAACGTGATCTAAGACATGGCTTGTTGGACAAGGCACAAGGGGATGGAGAGGGGCTTTAGGAGAAGCCAGATCTAGAGCAGTCTCCTCTGCCAGTTGCCCATCATCCTCTCCTCTGCAGTTTACTGGTCTCCCCCAGCCACAATATGGCTATGAGATAGAGCATGAATCTTTTGAGATGACCCATTATAATACTTGGGTAGAAGCTTGATGATACTTCTTTGGTTCATGAGTGGAGTCGGGTAGGAAAAACCTAAAGCTAAAATATCCATCTTCACAACTATGTATTGATTGGTTTTCCCTTGGAAAAAAGTATCGGTTCTCCCATTTAGAATGTTGGGATTCTAGGTCTTTAAGAAAATGACGGTCAGTGATTATCTTAAATCCCTCCTCACCCTCTTGTCCATATAACCAAATAAAAGAACTGCGAGGCCACCTGGTGTAGACATGGACAGGCCACTGGATGCAGAGCTGGGAGTAAACACTTGGGCTTCTGAGCTCTGCAGATTCTTGTGGTGCCCTCAGGGGACTGGTCACTTCCCTTTCTAGTTCTCATCTTGTCATCCGCACGATGATGGAGTCTTACATTCTAAAACTTGGTTCCAGTCTTAGAAAAAGCAAGTGCCAGGAATAGCCTTACAGTCCATTTTAGCTCTATCCCCAGTCCTTTGCCCTCACTGACACCCCAGGAGAACTCGAGGTGGAGCTAATATGATGAATGTCCTACAATCCTTCTCTCTGACTTTGCAGCAGCCGCTAAGCTTACAGTCCATGCTGTACAGGAAACATGGTCCCTGCTCTGAGCCCTCAATAGGCCTAAGTGACATCTGAGGCAACAGACTCCTCAGCTGCACTGTTTCTCCTGGTAGCTCCAGAGTGGATGAAGTATGGGTCCCTGGCTTGTCAGAGGCAGCAGGGGAGCCACGCCAGCCTGTCCATGAGCTGCCTGGGCCCCGACAGAGGTATAGGCTCCTATTACACGTCTTCAGGGGTCTTGATCTGCTTCTGCAAATAAGCCTGCTTTCTGAGTACCAGACCTGAGAAGGTGCCAGGAAGATTGGGAGAGCTTCCTTTCATTTTCCTTTTTCTCTGGAGGACTCCTTACGGAACAAGAAGCTGTCACCAGCTTACCTGGATTACTCACTAGAAGAAAGACATCTGGTGCTAGTTCCTTCTTGTGCATAAATATGTTACCTGACTTGTCAAAGCCAAAACCTTCGGTCTCTTAATCCCGTAACTTTGAGCCAGGGTCTGTCTTCAAGCCTCATATTGGATTTCAAGTTCAGCACAGCTTCTCCTGTGGTTCACGGAGGTCTCAGACAGGAGAGGCAGAGAGGGGCACGGGGGTTTTTCACTTCAATTCCTAGAAGGAACTTTGTTGCTACCCTCTTGAGAATATCACTGCTGTTTTTACATTTGGGGCCTTAATCAGATGCCCCGGTATCTTTCTTTTATTTCTTGTTCCCTTGTCATCCTTTATCGAGGCTGCCGTTGCATTAGATAATTACATTCACCCTCCCCGGCTCCCCCTTCACAAACTTTCTTGGAAGGCTGAGCTCATGACTCATCCTTCTCTGATAGAAAGTGACTCTCTGAATTCATCAGGACCTGACACAGGCTGCCCCTGTCCCCATTAGGCACTGCATCATTGACTAGTTGGTTCATTTCAGGATTTGCTTTAGGGTCGTGGAAATGGTTGCAAATTTTTTTGACATCAGGCTCTCTGAGCGCGTCAGCCTATCCAGGATCTAGGAATAATCTCTAATATGTAGTCCAGTCAGTCCTTGAAAATTCCTAGGTGAATAGCACGTGCCTGGGAATGAGCCATAAAGGATTGCTGTTCCTACCTCCTTTTCATTGGGCCAGGCTGCCAGGGGGCTGCTGCCCCCCTCTTGTTTTCCTTTTTTGGGGAAATGTCTGTCCCTGTTCTCTTAGCAGGAGCAACCAGTATTGGAGAGGTCCTCATCTTTCCTTTTGTCTTCCATGGAAAGCCACAGAACTCTGAAGGTTACAGTTGAGACCCCCAAGGCCCACTGTGACCACTTCCTCCTCTAGCTCTGTGATGTCTCCAGCCCTTCTCATTCCACAGGTTCCCTGACCGGCTTCTCCAACATTCTTGCCTCTGCCACCACAGCCCAACCCTTCACACAACGGGGCCTCCATCACACAGGCCTCCAGGCCTACCTACAGGAGCCACCTGTGTACCCGGTGTGGCCTTTCCGCCTCCGCCCTGCCTTGCAAGAATCTCGGGATGAGTGTGTCTTATGGGATAACAAAGTCTTATTTTTAGAGATGGTGTAAGGACCAAGTTGACCCTGGACTCCAAGTTCAAATCCACGGTGTGTTCTCTCTGAAGCAATGTTTTCAAAGGAATGTATGTTGTTTATTAACATGAGGAATATAATTCATCTATATTTTGATATCTATGGAACTGTCTACACGGCAACCCATTAGTGGGCTGAAAGCTGTCTGTGATTCAGTTTTGTACATGTGACCAACATTTCTACTGACTGAGCCACGCCTCTGCCTTGTGCTTGCTGTAAACAATGCTCACAGGTAGTTGGGGTCAGCC
Organism: Murina feae; assembly: GCA_004026665.1. Lineage (NCBI taxonomy): Eukaryota > Metazoa > Chordata > Mammalia > Chiroptera > Vespertilionidae > Murina > Murina feae. The sequence continues at coordinate 37,307 of PVJC01005151.1, read as the reverse complement.
ATGCCCATGTTACCAACAGCCATGCAGTGCAGAGGGTCCTGGGACTTGGATCCTCTGGGTTCAACTGGTTCAGACATCTGGGTTCAGCTGCTAATTGGTCCACTTTGGACATTGCTTTCCTCTTGGAGAATGTCCTCCAGTATCAAATGAGAATGTTTGTGAAAATGAAGTGACACAATGATTGTGAAGATCCTGAGAGTAGATATTCAAGAAGTGTTAGTTGAATATGAATTCTAAAAATAATTAAACGATGCCATGAATTCCAAGGGCTATTGATAGGTCATGTAATTCTAATAATTACTCTCTTTCTGGTTCCAAAACCAATCTTTCCCCCCTTCAAAGCCACACTCTCTTAACTCTAGACACTTCTAGTTGCTCCTTGCATAACGGAGGAGCAATGTTCCTGCTGCCTGAAACCTTTGGCTAGTGCACTGGACACCAGAGTGGCCTCTCCCATGCCCACTAAGTCACTCAGGGAGAAGACATAGGGACCATTGCCAGCTTTAGCAAATACAAATATAGGTCATCCAGTTAAATCTAGTTCCATATGAACAACAAATAATTGCGTGGGACATTCTTATAATTAAAAATGGCTCATTGTTCATCTGAAATGCAGATTTAACCAGGAGCCATGCATTTCCTGTCACTTGTAGGCATTCAGTCTGCACCAGACGTCCTCAGAACAGGGTCATTGGAGCCACGGGGTGATAAAACACTCTCCAACCCTGAGCAAATGCAGGGTTCAGTCACGGATGTTTTGGGGGCCTCACTAGTATCTCCTCTATTATTCATTTCCTCACTAGGACCTGCCAACTCCCAAGGGTTGCCTCTCAGCACTAATTCCCTCCTGGTCTCGCCAGCCCTCCAGCTGACCTCGGAGGAGATGGATCAAGGTCTGTGGGATTTCAACTGGCTTAAGAGACTAGGAAGAGTGATATCTGGGCTCAATCTTGCTGTGCCTCTACTTACCTGTGTGATCCTGCATACACTGAGCTGTAGTTTCCCCATCTGCAAACTGAGATTGATGTTGCCTCACCAGACTGCTGAGGGGATTACATGAAGTGATGTGTGTCATGGGCCTGGCACCAAGTATGGCAGCTAGTAAAATGCTCCACAAACACTAACTCCCTTTCCTGATTACACTGCACCTATGAAACCGAGGGGACAAGAACACTCACCCTGGTCTAAAACCATCAGGAGCTTTTACAAGCCTTGTCTCTCACCCAGGCTGCAAAGTCAGGCAGAAACCCTGTTAATTGATTCAGCAGCTTTGACCTGCTATGCTCTTCCTCCCCACTTGCCTTTTCTTGGTTATCAAGAAGGTTCTGCAAAGATTGCCATCAGCAAGGCCGTCCAAGCTTGTTCTTGAGTGGATCACACCAGTAATTTGCTGTGATGGATAACGTGCCTCAGACTGCCTGCGTAATTGTGGTGAGCGGGCGGGGCGCTGCAGCCACCGAGCTGAGGAAATTCAGACTTGCAGGGAACACGGCTCTGCCCCAGCCACAGTCATTCCAAAATTAGACCTTTCCTCCGCTCCATCATTACATGGGTAAGCAGTCAGAACACTTCCTGGAGGCGAACCACATATCAGAAGTGATTTATTGAAACATCCACATGTGTGTGGATGGGTGGCAGAGGGAGGGAGGCAGGGTGCCTTGGAGTTGGCCCCAGACCTCACTGCTCTGACATCTCTGCTGGACCAGCGGCGGCTGCCTCAGCCACAGCTCGAGCAATAGGAGGGCTGTTCCTCTACTTCAACAAGCTACTGGGGAAAAGAAATGTGAGGTTCTTTTCGTTCACAGGCTTGCCAGACCATAAAGCCTCCTCTTCTTGCATGCTAGCAACTCAGATGCCCTGGTCCTGCCCTAATGTACAATTCAGTGGGTTTAGCTTGAGGCCTGGGCATTGTCCTAGCTCCCTCGGTAAATGGTTCTCAAAATATGAGACAGCTTTTAAGACCTCAGATGCCCAGGCCTCATCCAAGACCCGCGAAATCAGAGCCACTTGGGTACAGGACCCCGGCAGGGGGGCCGCTAAAGAACTTCAGGTGATGCTGATGTATAGTCAAGTGTGAGACCCCTGCCTACATAATTTGTAAACCAGGAAAGTTTGGGCAATTCAGGACAAAAGCCTGATTAGATGCACCAAGGGCCTTATTTATTTGCCTTCAGCAAACTGGAATTCAGAGCCTTGATGTATGGCAGCTGTTCTCTAACATTGTTCCGAAACCTAACTGATCATTAGAATCACCTCATTTATGTATTTTTCTAATACAATTTCCCAGACCTCCACTCAAATTTACTGAACCGCATCTATATAATTTTTAAGGTCCTTTAAAGGTCATCTGGATGCTCTTCAGGATTTGGGGACCAGTGACTTCAGAGAATTTTTTAAAGGTTGTTTTTTTTTAATTTATTTACTAGAGGCCTGATGCACAAAATTCATGCAAGAGTAGGCTTTCCTTCCCCCAGCTCCAGCACTGGCTTCCCTCTGGCATCCAGAATCCGGGCTTCCCTCAGGCCACCGGCAGACATCCGGGACCCGGGCTTCCCTTGCAGCCCTGGCTTTGTCCGAATGGATGTCTGGTCTAATTAACATATTATGCTTTTATTATTCTATATAATAAAAGGGTAATATGCAAATTGGCCCTAAGGGCAGAATGACCAGAATGACCGCTCGATCAATCAATTACTATGAGGCACAATGACCACCTCTTGGTTCCTTTCCCTGGCCAGCAGGCTCCAATCACCCGATGGCAAATGGAGAATGAGGGGTGGATGGCAGAGGACATGGGGTGCACTAGGCCAAGGGCCCTACCTTATGAGTTACCCCTACACAGAGGGCAACCTGTGGCAGGGAAGGGGCCAGGGAGCAGGCAGGAACAGTTATCTCTTCGTTCCTTCCCCTGGCCATCAGGCTCTGATCGCCAGGCTGATTGCCTGGTGGCAAACAGGGAACCAGGGTGGTTGGTGGCAGGGGGTGGGGCCAGCAAGTGGGCAGAATGGCTGACCTCTTGGTCTCTCCCCCCCAGCCAGCAGGCTCTGATCACCCAGTGGCGAATGGAGAACTGGGGATGGGTGGTGTTGAGGAAAAAATGACCCTGATTGCAGGCCAGGCCTAGGGACCATACCCACACATGAATTTCGCACACTGAGCCTCTAGTTATAGATAATTATGTAGGAGGCATGTGGGTTTGAGCTCTGATACAAGGAAATGTATTGATGACTGAGCATTTCTAGTCATTGTTATTTCTTTTAAATTTTTGTTTTTTTAAAAAAAGTTGTTTTTTTGATGAGTAGAAATTATAAAATAGACATCATGCTCTAAATTTTCAATCTGGTGTTTCCTTAACCTTGAGCCATCCAAAAGGGGATGAGGTAAGACAAGTACTCAAGTTGATTTTTCCTTCTTGATGCCACTTATAGACAAAGCAAGAAAAAGTTCAAATCTCCCTTCCTCTCTCCATCAATGGGGGGAGGGGGATCACCAAATCAGAAGCTTTTTGAGGTCCCTGGAGCCATCTCCTAGGTCAGTCGCAGGCCAGCTGTTTTCTGTGGGGACTCCACCTGATGACAGCGTGTGGGATAATTTCTAATTAGGGATAATTTCTAATTAGCGAGGAGGGGGCTTCCTTCAGAGGTCTGGGAATGCTAGGCTTGAGTTTACCTCAGTCAGGGCTTCTCTAAGTCACACATTTCTCAGCAAGTCTCTTGAATTTTATTTTCAATCCTGCCAAGAGCAGATTAAATGGCTACATAACTGGGAAAATGCAGAAGGCTTTGGAACAGATGGTTGGCTATGCAGGCTCAGTGACTTGCCAGGCGAGGGATTGTGTTGCCATATGAATGGAAATCCCATCGTGGCTGGGTTTTTCTTTCTGCAACCTACGGATGACAGCGGCTCCCTGGTCCTCCTGGCAGTGGGGCCTGCAGCAGTTACCTGCCATTATCCGCCTCCCCTCAGCGTTCAGCTACTTGCCTCTCTGGATTTTCCTGGTTCTTTTCTCTGAAAGGGAGTGTCATTCTAGGCTAATTTCCTGGTGGTGTAAATGATTTAGCAGGGCTGATGAATATCAATAAAGCTGCAGATGGGTGTAAGGCTCCTAATGAATATAATAGTCACCATTGCCAAACATTTTTCCAACTTGCATTTAGGATGAAAACAAGCTTGAGTGGTACCCACAAAGGTTACCTCTTTAATTATCCATCACGAATTTTAGTCAGTAGTCAGGTGTCAGTAGATTATGGTACAGTCAAGAAGCTGTGTCCATGGCCATGTGCTGAGTGTGCAGGAGCCAGAGAGCCCTGGGTTCAAATCCCAGCTCTACCACTAACGAGCTGTGATTTTGAACAGGTTGATTGTAAAAAGCAGAGAATAGTACTTGGCCTCAGGCATTTTTAAAATAATGAGCATGAGGAAATGTAGTGTTTCTGGCATTCGTAATTTAACAAATAAATATTAAGTATCTGCTGTGTAGAAAGGGCTGCACTGGGTGCTGGGGATTCAGAGGGTCTTGGAAAATAGATGAAGGAAACAACTTGTCTGCTGAGCAGGGGACAGAGAGAGCCTCCCTGAGCTCAGGCAATATGGGCTGTGTTGTCTGGGTAGAATTTAAAAACAATCACAAAGCTGACTAAAAGTTGATCTACTTTCTATTATCCATGTGTGCCAATAATTCTAAAGAAGGCTGGTGATAAAATACTCTTTCCCCTGTGGAGGAAAAAGGGGCCACATACTAAACCTGACAAGCTCAGGAGAGGCCTGCATGGTGGGCTTACAGTGAGTTAAAGAACCACATAGGATGTTCTGACATTAAAAATTCCTAACTAAAAGTGAGTCACGCAGAGCGAGTCATCATGTCCTAGGTCTGAACATCCTTGACTAAAGTCAATTTTTACCTTCGCTGAGCCTGTCTATGGCCTTTTTGCATTTAAGATAACCTACATTTGGACTGTCCCCTTTATGCAGGGGACAATCTCCCAATGGAACAGGGAACCCCTCACCGTTATGTTGTTGCCCAAATACCATCTCTCTGTGCTGCACATGTTAATTATTAGCATGTGAAAGAAGTACGTGTCCCTCCATTTTACTCTTTATCCAGTCTGAGATTTCCTCACTTTGATTTCTTCCACCCCCCTCATCTACCATCAAAGGATTTCATATAACCCCCTTATGCATTCTCCTTTCATTTTACTAAAACTGCAAAACCACCACTCTCTGAACCATTTTCTCAATCTGTTGATATTTTACTTCCTGGCAATTGTCAGTTTGGCTCAAGTGAACTCATAAAAATTCTCAACAGGTTTGGACATTTCCCCCAAAATCTCTTGTTGGTCTAAGTTCTAGAGAACTACTGTGTTACTGTGGGGTTTTAATACTGTATATGTAAGCTACATAGTATTTTATTTTTTAAATTATTTACCCTCAACTTAATATTGTGTTCTGTATGGCAGAAGTTAACAAATTATGCTATGGGCCTCCTCCCCTTCTCCCCATCTCCAATATCTGTGGACTCAACCACAAAAGTTTGGTCTAGAGAAAGTTTGCAAACATTTGAAAGAGTTGGAGCCACTGATTCTGGTGCACGTTTTGCTTCCAGGCTGAGGGGTACCACTTCTTCCTGCATTTAAGTAATAGTTTGATAATAAACAATAGCCTCTCAGTGACTGTAAAAACAAAGAAGCAAAGATGCTGAATTCCACTAATCCTGTCATTTCTGTGTAACGTCTTAGAGGTTTTGTATCTCAAATTTAAAACAAGGAAACTGTAAACTGAGAAGTATAATATTTGGGTTTGACAGTGAATGTCTTCGTTCATTCATGAAATGTTTTAATAATTTGCATATCTTTAAAGCTGCAATTGGCTCTTTCTTTCAAATTGTTAATTATTTGTTTTAATACTAAAGAAAAAGTAGAGAAGATAATGATTATCACTGATTATTACATAAGTAGAGGCCCAGTGCCCAAAATTTATACACACGCAGGGTCCCTTGCGGCCGCCAGCTGCTGGCCCGGGTCTCCCTTCCCCTGGCTGCCTGCCTCTGCCCCCTGTGGGGGCATCCCTTCACATCCACCTTGCCCTGGCACTGCCTGCTCACCTGCTCCACCATCCCCCCTGCAGTCCCACTATTGTCAGGGGCCACAGGGCCTCCACTGCCAGCATTGCATCACCAATGCCTGCCATGTTCCATGCTGCCCCTTGGTGGTCAGTGTATATCTAACTCCCGGTGGGTGGAACTCCTGCCTGTGGGAACAATTTGCATATTAGCCTTTTATTGTATATCATAATTACTGGAAATAGTTGTATCATACAGAGAAGGAAGTGCTAAAATACGATCCACTTCAGATGTCACGTGTGTGAGGTAGGTCGCTATAATGAATTACACGGTATGTTTTTAAAATTGTAATTGATATAAATGGTGATCCTTCCTCTTCTCTCATGCCACTCCTCTAAAATAGAAGTTCATAATGGAAGAGCTCTATTCCATGCTCTTTCTGAATGATAATCTGATTCTGTGGCTTTAAACAATAGTAGTAATTGCTCTTAAGGCCTGAAGCTGGCATTTCACAGTTATTATTTAGTACTCTCAACAGTACAATGAGATAGGTATTATTATTATTCCTCCTTAATCGATGAAGAAACTGAGGCTTGGAGAATTTGGCTCCAAGTCACACAGCTAGCTAGTGACAGAGCAGGGGCTGACACTGCGCATTTATTACCTGACTCAAAAGCTTATTCTCTTAACCACCATGCCATCAAAAGACGGGGACACTGATGCTGACATTCAATTCCTGACTAGATTACAGGAGAGGCTTAAGGCCAGTGAGATTCTAGACTTTGCTTGTCTAAACAACCTTGCAGTTAATTAGATAAGACACTGACGCTCCTAAATCAAATCAGTCTCAGAGATAAAAGGCAGCAAAGGAACCATGGAGAATCTCACTCACCGGGAATGAAGATGCAGCCCTGAGGAATTATTGCACCGATAACCACACAGTTATCCTGGGCCAGAAACCAGTTCTCTGTACACCTACACCATGCTACCCCAAACCCAAATTATACGCTATAAGCTGCTTTTCCCTTCTCGATTCTCCAACTCTCACACTCCCATGGGTTTTGGTTTGGAAAGGGGGGGTCCTGGTTGCATGAAGTTTTAGGCTGGAGGCAGCAGGCTGATAATATCACTGATAGAGGAGAGAAGGGTGTGGATCAGAGTTAGTGCAGGCGCCTTGCCTGGGATGACTTTGGGTATCCACTATGTTCCTTGGCCTAGAATATTCTACTTCCCAGACATCACCTAATATCGGTGGTGACAACCTGTTTAGACCTGGATAAAGCCTCACCTTTTATTGTAGAACAATGGGAGGGGTTTATGTAGGACAATGCTATACAGACACCCCCTCCCATGATGCTCTTTATTCTCCAGAGTTGTTCTGTCCCAAAAGTGTAACCAGACAAACAATGGGTCACTTCTCGAGCCAATTAATGCAGAGACAGGGTTGAATCATATATGAGCGTCTATTCCAATATTGCCAGCAGTATGGGAGAGCAGCAGGTCATCCACAAAAATCTGCTCTGCAGCTCACCATAAACCAGCTGCTTATATAGATAGAAGTACAAAGGCGACGTAGGCAAAAGGGCAGTTTACAGATATGCAAAAGGACTAGGGGTCTTCAAAGGTCTTAATAATATACAAAGGCTGAGGTTACCTGGGGAAATAGCCAAAGAGAGTGCCAAAATTGACAGGTAAGCAGGCTGGAGATTTGCAAAGGCTTGCAGGTATGCAAAAAAGGCTGGAGATCTTCAAAGGGCTGGCTGATTCTGCTTTCTGCAACAAATCTTTGCTAATCTTTCCATGATAACAGGCAGCTCCAAATGGAGAGGAAGGGCTGCATCTCCAGATTAGCTCCAGCCAGGGTAGAATGTGTCTTCTTTAATCAGAATAAAACAATCCAGGTTAACAGAGCATGAGTAATATTTCTTGTGTGGTGTGTGCAGAGGCAGCCGATCAATGATTCTCTCTCATCATTGATGTTTCTCTCTTTCTCCCTCTCCGTTCCTCTCTGAAATCAATAAAAATAAAATAACCCCTTCCCAAACAAAAATTAAAGAGCTCAACTTCTTAGTTATGAAATGATGTGAAATTTCATAGTCAGAGAAGGCATTTTAAATCATCAGTGTTAATTTAGTTTCAAAATTTTATGAAGCAAAAAGCAGTGTACTCACCCCCTCCCCCCAACTAAAAAACATTAGTGACCCAGCTCTGAAGCTGTAGTACAATGAAAAGGAGAATGGTTAGAGTTGTTGGTATTCTGCCCATAACTTTTAAACATTTGAAAATATGAAGAACACATTTTCTAACCTGTCGATTCAGATTTCAGCAATGATGGGGTATGAAAGGAAAGATGTGAAGGTAGAATTGGGTTCTTTTCTGATGACCCAATATAGCTGTGTCTCCACCTTCTTCAGTCTAGCAGACATGCAACCTTGTGGAGATACACTATGAAAGGAATGAAAATGAACAGAGTGTTTTCATATTCCCTTTCTCCAGGCTGCACCTATACAATCCATTGACCACCCATACACCAACTACTCAGAGGAAAATATCCATTTGCAAATAGGCAAATGTGTCCTATCAGACAGAGGGATTGAGCCCATGTACTTACTCAAAATGGGCAGACACAGAGCAAGCTTTGTGTAGAATTCTCATAGCAGACCAGTAAGCTGTGTAATTTTAGATATCTAAGGACGTGCACTTACTTCATGACAGCCATGGCTAATGTTGGCATGCCAAGTACTCTAACACCTTTGTACTTGACCTCCTGGTTCATAGGTCACTGCTCAACCACTGAGCCACACTGGCTGGCCATACTGTTCTTTTAAACTACTTTTGTTAGACTCATGGAGTTTTTCCAAACAGGCTTATAGGGAGACAGCTAAGTAAAGGGCTTGATGCCTTTTAACTAAATGAAGTCAAGGTCTCTTGGAAAGAATGAAGTTAGAGAGCCCACAGAGCTAGTGTGCACATCACAAGTTGAGGTGAGTGAACATGATTTCCAGCAAGAAACCTTCTATCAAATTCAATTTCCTTTCACAACCTTATAGTGAGTAAATACGATTTCCATTCCAAGCAAGCATGTCTCTGAGATTAGGGATGTAGCCCATAGAAAATAACAAGAAAGCTTAAAGTCAGTATTTCTCCAAGGAGATTCTTGCAAACTACTCAGAGAATGATTTAATGGTAACAAGATACAGAACAAATATAAACATAGCAAAGGAAACCTTCACCCCAACCTTGCCGCTCATATTAGTGTGTTTAAAGGAAACATCTTCTATTTTCCAGGCATTATATTTTAAGATGTTCTGGTTAACTCAGTGTTCTGTCCCAGCCCAGTGCCAATATTCTTCAAAGCTCCTCATTAAACTGATTGCCGAAGCTTGTGACCCTCTGGCTTCGGTCACAAGTACAGCTGAGGCAGAATCAAAGAAATATCAGAGAAGGTCTAACGTTCTATTCCCACTGATCCTTAGTGTCATCCCCTGCTTTCAGCTGGGTGCCGATTGCCTTGGAACAAGTGATGGTGCCTAAAGAGAAAACCAAGGCATTTTCTCTGACTTGTTCAAAAGTCCAACTCTCGAAGGAAAACTGAAAGAATGTTGGTGTAGAAACAATAGGAGAGCTTTGTGAGAACGCTCCGTTATGTAAGAGAATGCTTGCTGGTCCAGGGATTGGAAAGGATTCCTTGTATCAGAGGGAGTGGCAGTGAGGAGCCAATACTGGGGGCCTCAAGGAAGGGGATATCCTCACAAACACAGTGGAATAGAAGAAACCCATCCTTCTTTCCAGGAAGAGCGTGGGGGAGAGGTAAGACCCAAGGTAGGATACCAGTTATAACAAATTAGGGCTACCCTGATGACCTCCTTTTATTTATTTACTAGAGGCCCTGTGCATGGGTGAGGTCCCTCTGGGTGGCCTGCAGGGATCAGGCTGAAACCCACAGTCCAATGCAGTCTGCAGGTCCTACCTGCCATTCCGCTCTTCTGGGCCCCACTGTGCCTGCTGCAGTCTGGTGCCCAATCAGCCATGAGCCCTGAGTCTGGGGCCCTCCCAAGGGGAGTGGCCTGCAGGATCAAGCTGACGTCCCCCGAGGGGTCCCAAATTGCAAGAGGGCACAGGCTAGGCTGAGGGACCCCGCTGGTGCATAATTGGGTCAGGGAGGGACTGCAGGAGGGTTCCGGGTGTGTTTGGCCCATCTCCCTCAATCTCAATCAGCCGGACCCCAGTAGCAAGCTAATCTACCGGTCAAGTTGGAGCATCTGCCCTGGTCATCAGTGCACATCATAGTGACTGTTCAACCAGACCAGTTGACTGTCTGCTTCCTGGTGGTCAGTGTACATCATAGCGAGCAGTTGACCAGCCTTAGCATATCATTAGCATATTACACTTTGATTGGTTGTTCTGCTGTTTGGTCTATTTGCATTTTACCCTTTTATTATATAGGATTAATTCATTTATTTATTAATATTCTAAAAAACCTTTAATCACAGTTGACACACAATCATTATATTAATTTCAGGTGTCCAACGTAGTGATGAGACATTTACATGGTTTGTGAAGTGATCACTCAGGTAAGTCTAGTATCCATCTGACACCATATATAGTTATTACAACATCATTGACCATATTTCCTATTCTTATTTTGCATCCCTGTGACTATTTTTATAGCTGCCAATTTGTATTTCTTATTCCCTTCACCTTGTCCCTTCTTTAAAGTTAATTACCTCTTTACACACTCTATCTCCGAATATGGTTACATTCTGAGGTGCTAGGGGTTAGGACTTAGACATAAGAACTTATGGGGGACACAGTTCAGCCCAGAACAGCTGCCTTCTGGTCACTCAAATTGCAGCCATAGTGATCTCTCTTTTCTGTGCTGATTGTCCTACTGCATGGAATGCTTGGCAGAGACTGGGCTTCTACCTGTGTTCCCGGACTGGGCATGGTCACTGCTCGATATGATAAGAATTTATTAGAGAGAAGCTGCTTAATGGACGCTCCCCCCCCCCCCCCCCCCACACACACACACACTTACAAATTCTGCAGATGAGTGGCCACTCACACTCTCGGTAAGTCTCCTCTCTCCCCCTCCCCCAACTCTGAGGGTCAACCCAGCTTGGGCCCTTCTCTACAACTGCTGGGCCTCTACTCTGACTAGCTGAGCTGTAGGTTCACCAAGAATCAGTTGTGCGTATGCTGTGTAGAGGTTAATATATTTACAAATTTCACAAAATATTATGGGAAGCAATGAAATATGAGTGCAAAGGGAAGGCACTGTTTATATGAAAATGAAGATGGCTGCTTTGGAAAGCCTTGCCCAACGGGAGCTCCTAACAGTGCTGTTAAATTAGGCATGAGTGAGACAACTGTAGAAGTCAGGCAAAGTAACTGTCCCCGCCCAGAGGCCTCTGCTCTCAGATTACTCTCCCGGTGTTTTAAGTTCTTGGTCCACTATAATGAAGCCATAACTAAAGAAACCATAAACTGAGGACAGTAGTGGGTGTACTAGAAATGTGGTTTGTGAATGGCGACTCCAATATCAGACTCAGATTCCAAGAAAAGACCTTTGCCCTCCATGTCCAATGATTCCTGAATGAATACACTCTACGTTTTAAGTAAAAGAACACGTTTATGGAATGCATGTATCTGTTGTTGTTTTTAATCACCAATCTAACTCCTCATCCCTTTTAGCTTGAGAAAGACTCTCTTGACTAGGCTGCTAAGTAAGTGAGGACTGTACTGAGGTGTGGTTTTCATTAACAAAGAGCTGCTTGTAGGAGTTACTAAACTCTGGGGCAGCAGCTGACAGTCCTGAGGTTTGAGGAATAATAATGCTTGCTTCTAAACAAAGAGCTCAGGGCAATTGCCTCAGAGGCAGAGTCCTAAGCAGAAACACCAGCTGGACAGTGGCTGCAGTTGACATGACAGCCCCGTCACCTGGTCCCTTCACTGGCCTGGAGGGGAACATATGCACTGGGATACCCCCTTGGCTGCCCCTCCACCCATAGGTCAGTCCACTCTGCAGGGTCTGATCTAATGTTCATGGAAAGCCTGCTCACACCAGGCAATTCCACTTTGAGAAGGTTTTACAACCTTTTCCAGATTCAGTCCCTTCCACAATTTATCAATATGCTCCTCACAGCCCCCTAGGAAATGAAACATTTCACAATTACCCACAACAGAAGGGACCTAATCCCCACTCAACCATCAGCTTTAAGAGACCAGGTGTCCCACAGAATGCACCTGAGTGCTTTTTGTTACTGTGCACATTAAAGAAATCAAAACCAAGGACTACTGAATAGAGTTAGAAGCAGAGATAGCAACTCCTACAGATTTTCAGATCAACTAAAACGTAGCCAGGTGCAGAAAATCTTGATGGGAAATGCATTCTTTTTCCCCCAATATATTTGTGTTGATTTCAGAGAGAGGAGAGGAGGGGGGGGGCGGGGGGGAGAGAGATCAGTGATGAGAAAGGATCATCAATTAGCCGCTTCCTCGCTTCCTGCACACCCCACACTAGGGATCAAGCCCACAACCCAGGCGTGTGCCCTGACTTGGATTCAAACCATGACCTCCTGGTTTATAGGTCCACACTCAGCCACTGAGCCACACTGGCCTGGTGGGAAATGCATTCTTTATTGTGTAACTGATACACCCAGTTGGGGCAGAATGTTACAGGGTGAACATGCTGCCGGAAGGAAAAGATGTGAATACACCCCTGCACCCAAAAAGCCTGGACAAAACCAGCTCCTTGCCACACCCAGCGCAGGGGCAGAGCCGGCACGTCGGGCACCCTTTGCGTTAACTAGCAACGGCCCTCCGTCCCGCACCACCAACGGGGCAGTCCTGGCCCCCGCCTGCAGGGCAGCGTGAACTGTGCAGTCACCTGGCATGTTTTCCTTAAGGAAAATGTTTAAAGGATTATTAACTCTGACACTACTTACAGAATTACACTGCAAATCATCCGCTATTTTCCCCTCATATTAAATCTGAGATACAGGAAATTAATCCGCCTCCCACGGTCCTCTCACCCCATTACTTATCGATAAGCCTATTTCCTTTCGTTCTTCTCCAAGCTCTTTTTCACTCTTGTTCCCTTTCCTGATCTTTGCCCTCCCACCTCCTCCCCTGGCTTGCTTGCTTGCTTGCTTGCTTGCTTTCCTTTATGTCCTACACCCAAAAGAATGGAAACAAGCAAACAAATTAAAAACAACCTCTTGAGTTGAATAAAGGGTAGAGACAAAGAACTCTAAAACTGGAAAGGTTAGTAAAGATGAATTCAATTTCTCCCACTATGGACAAGCAAACTGAGGCGCCAAGCGACAGCAGCTGGTCCTGGTGGAATCCTTGGCTCTGGTGGCTCACGTGTGTAGCCCTCCAGTTGGTACCAGTGAAGGACTTTCTGAAGCAAAGCCTCACTGACTCTGAATTCACAGGAGGTCTTCCCTCCAAAGAACAAATCTGAGATGGCATGTGTGAAACTGTGTCAACTGGATAACATTTTACGTTAAAATTTACACGTTTAAATGTTTTAAAAACGTGTTGTTTGTTGTTGTTTTGTTTATTTTTGTCTGGCCTGCATGGTTGAGCGTCAGCCTATGAACCAGGAGGTCACAGTTTGATTTCCAGCCAAGGCACATGTGCTCGATCCTCGGTGTGGGGTGTGCAGGAGGTAGCCGGTCAATGATTCTCTCATCATTGATGTTTCTCTCTCTCTCCCTCTCCCTTCCTCTCTAAAGGTCAATAAGTGCCTATTTTTAAAAAATTAAAACTCTTTTTTATTTATCTACTGCAATGACTTCTATATCTCCTTGATTCTGAGGTGACCCTGAGGCCAATGAGGATGTGTGAGAACTCCATTTAGTAAGCTCTCTGGTGTGTGTCTCCTGGAAGGAGTTAATGAACACCTCCAAGGATGCATACTTCTCCAACTCTCACATTGAAAATGGCTCCGGGACTCTCGGGAGAGCAATAAGAAAAAGAGGGAGGGGGCCACATGCTAGAACCATGTGTTGTTCTTGTCAGCACCCTGAAGCACGTGTGAATCCATCCTCTTTTGGGGAATGGGCATTTTTCTCTGTTTAAACAAGAACATTTATTCTGTGAGCGCTCTGAACATTTCCCCTCCTCTACTTACTTATTTATTTCCTTCACATTTGGCCGAGTCACTTCCTAACCTTTGTCCCGACAGTTCTTATCTAACAGATATTCTACCTTTGGCCTAAGAATGTCTAGAATTAAGTTCATGGCTGAAGGATTTTCCAAACAACAACAACAAAAAAGTCTGTATTATGGAACAAGTAATGAAAAACAGTACAGAGAGCTAAGTCTTTTCCATCCTGTAAACACCTCCAAAGGAAATTATATTCATTACATTTAAATTTCTTTTAAATAAAGACTAAGTTTAGGTATTAAAAATGGGACTGAAATTGCACTAACTTCTCCTCTCATCGAGGGTCAAACAGACCAGGAGGAGGTTCTCTGCTCACTGAGAGGAAGCAGTGAACATGGAGACAATCCCAGTCCTTCTTTCAAGCTGGCTGAAGTCAATTTAACCCCTTCAGGGCCTGTGATTGTTCTGCCATTCCTTAGCAGAGTCACACAAACCTGTTATAATATTGACATAACGTGTTCTATAGAGATTTCACCCAAAGCTAGGGCACACTGCCACAGAATGGAGGGCAAGAGAGGCACTAAATGCAGAGATGAGGGAGGGGTGGAGGAAACACCCTTAATTTCAGCCACTGTATCAGAAATCAAAGCAGGAATCTGGGGGAAAATGAATCCAAAATCTCATTTCCTCTCAATTTAAAGGAATTTTAAAAGATCCGCCTCCCCCCGCCCTTAAAAGCAGAAACTGCCACCAAGGGTGTAGGAGGCAGGCTAGCCGTGGTCTGTGACTGGTCTGACAAAGGCTAACTCTTACCCAGATGTCCAATAAAAACACTTAGCGAGTATCATTTCCATAAGGCTTTGTCTACCCGAAACACAAGCCAATTGTTTGGGTCCAATTTATGAAGCAAGGTCTTACGAAGGTTATAGGGTGAGGAGGCCTGATGACAACTAAATTGCCTTAAATGGAGCTCAAAATACCACCTTAAAACATTCTCCTCTCCCAAGAAATGCTTAATCATAAATCAAGGGGCTCAAAACGTATTAAAAATGACGAATAGAGCAAGCACTTACATCTCATTTTTTCCTTTTAATTCACCAATGCATCAAAGATTTCTGAGGGATATTATTCCACGCAAACACACACACACACACACACACACACACACACACACACACAAAGATAAAGTGCACCAGGAATGCAAGATTCCAGGGATAAAAGAGGAGATTAAAAATCAAATAGTGGACCAGACTTAATGCTGAAACTTATTCTGAAAATAGACATACTCATTTTAAGACAAGGAGATGAGGCCTGTCTGTTCTGAACTTGTAAGGAATGGTGAATCTCACCATAATTGGACACATGTTTTTCATCTCAGAAGAACTTATGAATCCATTTTAATGTATTAAAGTTCATGGATACTATTTGTCCACAAGTAAGCTTTCATCCCCCTTTTTCAACCATGCATGCTTAATGGGGATTTAATTCAATGGAGGGGGGGGGAACCTTCCAAACTTACTAACATAAGTCCTGAATTGCCGTTAGGCTAGCTTTAGGAGTTTTAAAGCTTGTGCTAAATGAAACTGCATGTGCAAGAATTTGTGATGTTCTAGTACTTTTGAATAACAAGTTATTTTTTTATGTGTCCTTCCTACATGCAGAAATTAATTCTCAGCCATAAGAATTGCTAAGTGGCTAACACGAGATGCCAGTTTGTCTTGACCTGGAGTAGATTAGAAAGTGAAACAGGCAGAAGAGTCCTGCCTGGCAAATCATAACCCACCTCCTCAGAAGCCACGGGGGTGAGCAGTTGGAGGGCTCAAGGTAGAAGGAAGAAGCATCAAACTCCGGGAACAACTCTTCTTTCTTCTCCCTTCCTGTTGACTGCAAATACCCCGAAAATTCAACCAATTCTAAAAGCAGTGAACCTGAGTTTTTCTTCACAGTCTTTTCCAGTCTACTTGGAGACATCTGTTTTTAATTGCATTTGGATTTGAAAACTAATTTCGAGTGAGACTGGGCTCAGGCTCCAATCAAGTTGGAGCTGAGAGATTATTGCGTAGCCACACATCCCCCAAACTCCTGGAGGCTGGAGGCCAAGGATACCACGCTTTTTGAATGCATGCACGAGGCACATACATTTAGAAATAACAACAAAAAGGAATGGTCTAATTCTCTCAGGGAAGCTTCTTTAAGGCCATGATTTGGGTTTTAGGTTACAGCTTTTAGACGCAGGATTCCATTTAGGGGAAGGTCAGTTGGAGGACAATAACCCTTCTTGCATTCCAATATATGGAACAGGAGATTAAGCATTTGTATGAACAAATCAAAATAAAAACAGTTTTGCCCGGCCCGTGTAGCTCAGTGGCTGAGCATGAACCAGGAGGTTGTGGTTAGATTCCCAATCAGGGGACATGCCCTGGTTTCAGGCTCATTTCCCAGCAGAGGGCGTGCAGGAAGCAGCTGAGTAATGATTCTCTCTCATTCATTAGTGTTTCTATCTCTCCTGCTCCCTTCCTTTCTGATATCAATAAATTAAAAAAAAAAAACAACACAACTTTTTGGGCTGTTCATTGAAGAGATCACAAATCCTTCTGACTCCCTAAATTTGAAAGAAATGGAAACAAACACGCGGTCCCCCAACCTCATTTTCCTTTCTTGCAATGGTAAGGAACTCTGGAATGACTCCCGATTCCCCATTGTATGGGCTCTGGGACTGCCTTTTCCCTCTCCAGGCCCTGCTGAGGGCAGGGCTCAGGAGTCATCCCAACCTTGTCCTTCACTCACAACGTATTCCTAGGCTGTCTGCCTCACAGTATGCAATGCTGAATGTGGCTCTTATTTTTCTGTTTCACAACATTTGGGAGGATTCATTACTAAGCAAAGTACTAAAAATCACGAAGAGCTGCTAAAGAGCAAGAGGCTATTTTGTTGATTTTCTTTAATAGCCGAGTACAAAAAAAAAAAGTAAAATTCCTACCAAGAACTCTTAAGTGATGACTTGATAGTCCGCTTGACAGTCCAGAACATGAGCCTTGGGGCTCTGCCTCTGCAATTTCAAATGACAACTAGTGCCAGCTTTATCTAGCTGATCCACAATAAACACACCTATGGTTTTGAAACTCAAAGAAACAGTAAGTAAAAGAACACAGAAGTATATTTGAACTACATAAGTATTATACATTTTAGTAAGCTAAGATAAAGAATACCCTCATATTTGTTCCATACATTCAAAGGATGTAGGTTTAAACACTATTACTCATTTTAATTAAATTCACTAGCCAATTGTTCCAGATGATTAATGTAGCATAAACTATAAATTCACAAGATTCACCTTATTGATGGAAGCCAGCTAACATTTTTTAATTCTAAGTGTTCTCTGTAGAGATTTTCAGAGGTGGGTTGGCTTATTTTCTTAACACCTGCCATTGTAATCGAACTAGAATTTAATATCTAAGACATCTAAAGGAACGTGCATTTGTTTGAAATTGATCCCCTGCTAAAATTCTAATAACCTAGGAGATCTTGGAAAAGAGAGAGCTTTCCTTATAAATGAGGATCTCGAATATAATAAGCACCTCTTTGAATATGAGTTGCATATAATATTTTATACTGCCTTTCTCGCCACTATTAAATATTGTAAGAATTACTCCTTGTCATTGTAATTTTTTATCAGCATTTTAAAGTTGCATCAGAATATTTCACTGTGTTGGGCATTTAGGTCTTCCCCAAACTTATAGACAATGTTGTGTCAAATTTCTGAGTACATACACCTTTTTCATTTTTCTGGTAATTCCCTTAGAATAGATATCAAGATGTGGAATTCATAGTTTTTAAAGCTCTTGATATAATTGCTAAAATGGCTTGCAGAAAAGCTGTAGCAATTTAGAGATGTGGTCAGCAGCATATGAATATGCCAACATGCCCTGCCCTTATCATTTGATCCATGCAGTTTCTACATGTATGTTTGCTAATTTGATAAACTAAAAAGGTCTATTACTTTATTTTGTATTTATTCAATTTCTCTAGCAGTTAAATTATTTTTCATGTATGTGCTAATTTTCTCTATTTCTTCAGTTATCTGTTTTTTGACTTGTATGTAAATTTTTCTATTTGACTATTTTTTCTTCTTAATTAATGGAAATTTTGATTAACATTCTGTTATTCACTATATGTAATTTCTAATGTGTTCATATTATTTTTTAATTTTTAAAATACACTTTACATTCAATATTATTTTCTATTAGTTTCAAGTATACAGTATCATGGTTAGACAACCATGTACTTTACAAAGTGTTCACCCTGATATTTCTAGTACCCAACTGGTACTATACATAGTTATTGCAATGTTACTGACTTCATTTCCTATACTGTACTTTACATTCCCATGACTTAATTCCTTTATCTTTTTCACCCATTCTCCCCAAATCCCCTCCCATCTTTTAAAATTTCAGTACCCCAACTCCCGTCCCCTCTGGCAGCCACTATAGTTCTCTCTCTGTGTCTATGAGCCTGTTTCTATTTTGTTTGTTTATTATATTCTTTAGATTCTACATATAAGTGAAATCATACAGCATTTGTCTTTCTCTGACTGACATTTCACTTAGCATAATACCCTCTAGCTCCATCCATGCTGTCGCAATTGGTAAGATTTTGTTCTTTTTTTTGTGTGGCTGAGTAAAATTCCATTGCATATATGTACCACAGCTCTTTTATCTACTCAAATATTGATGGGCACTTGGCTTGCTTCCATGGCTTGGTTATTGTATGTTCTTTATGTTTTGATATCATATCTATATTTGATGTCCAGACATGTCAAATATTTATAGTTAACTCTATAACACAGTTCCCTTCTCATCCATTTCTTTCAAGATCAGAAAGTACTAAGATTTAAATATTTAAAATATGTTCTTTGTGTGATATTGGTGACAGTTAATCAACTTTTAAGTGCCATTTGGCACCTGTCACATCTCCACTGTTGGATTTGAACTTAGTAAATGCTTACCTGTTATACAGCTGACTTGGGTTTATTTTCAAGGCAACTCTGAGGGAGGGACTATAATAATCTCTTCTAAAAAAGTGTTTCCACAAAAATTCTTTATTCCAAGCCTGCAGTGTTGCTGATAAATGGTTTATTTATTCCTCTTGATATATATAATATATATTATGTATGTTAAATATATATATGTTAACTCTACTTCATTTCACAATATTTATGAATACATAAAAATATTTGGACCATGTGGAAATTCATGTATTAATTAGAGAAATACCATTATACTCTCATTAAGCATTCAAAAGTTTAATTAGAGGTTTCAATTTCTAGAACCAGACAAAACGAGAGGCTATACAACTGGAAATTCAAATAAACTGTGGATAATTTTAAAAATCAGAAAGGTAAGGTGCACCTCTCCAAGGTGGGTTCCTTCTAGGTTGCCACAATGAAGTATGTAAGCTGCAAAGTGCAAGGAATAGTGACTTCTTCACAACTTGAAACAACCACAATATCCAGGCAAAATGCTTTGTGTAATTTATTGTGACTTCATTATATTGATGTTATTATGCAAGCACAACAAAACAGATTTCGACAACAATTCTTGGTTGACCTATATTCTGCTGCCTAAGATAAAAGGAGCTTAATAAACAGCAACCAAAAACAGACAAACAACTAACCTCTGTCAAGAATCAATTCAAGCTATGTGTCCCAAAAGCACTTCTCAGAATTCCAGAGCACACCTTCCAAAGGAAGACCGAAAAACATAGGAAACAGTTTTGATTGATCTTAGCACACAGAGTAAATAATGTCCTTAAATTTCTATATAGTTGGGGGACTCGAGATCCCAAGCAGGGCATACAAGATATAGACCCACAAACAAAGCATTTAAATTATGCCAAGAGTATCCTAAAAGCAGGAACACAGAAAGAGTAATAGCATTAGAGATAATCTAAACATGCATTAGGATTTCAATATTTTAAGGGAAATTGGAGTTATTAGAAAAAAATTGGATGGAGTATTTTTTCCTGTGCCCTTGTTATTTTGGAGACCAATGAATATTAAACATCTCTTTCTCAGGTGAGAATATTCCCTCATTTGGTATCAAAAATCACTAGGATATGTTAAATTTTGAATAATGGTGATTTAAAATTTTTTCCTACATAACTTCAATATAGATTTAGTTACTTAGTTTCCATTTGGATTTCTGGTGCAGTCCCACAGAACGTCTTCTCTGACCAATATGAAATCATCTGCCTGTATGAGGGTTTCTGGGCAGCTTCACCAGCAGGGTGGGTCTCCTCACTTTGAGTCAGGCCTTCCTGCCTCATGCAGGCCTCTGTCCCATGCAGTGAGAAGGTGTCCTCCAGATTGTCACATATCTGGTTCATACCAAGCCCTGATCAATTCTGGCATACTAAAGTTCACTACCTGTGAAATCCCAAAGGACTGAAGTTTCTTAGGTATATTTCAGAAAGTTAATAAAAATTTCTTCTTGAATTTTTTTTATTGGGAAATCATTGAGGGAGTGGAGATTGCTTCCCAGTACATTCTCATTTCTTTTTTGAAATAAAGTATTTCCTAGACTAACTTCAGTACATCTATAATATCTTTGTGGAGGTTATAAGGCTAATGACAGTTGAAAACTGCAAAAATATTTCTAGAGTAACCCCACAAATAGCTCTAAAAGAAAGAGTTTATGGCTCTCAAATGAAGAGTACCTTTTCTTTTCTTTCTTTCTTTCTTTCTTTCTTTCTTTCTTTCTTTCTTTCTTTCTTTCTTTCTTTCTTTTTTTTTTTTGCTTCTGTTGAAGTTCTATGTCAATTCTCCATCAATAATAATAGAGTTCATATTGTCATTAGAAGCACAATGGACACCAGTATCCCAATCACACATCAATTCTGCAGGCTTCTACTCCCTGGTGCTTATAAACAAGCAAAGCAAGTGAACAAGGGCCACTAGCTACTGGACTGATACCCAATGGCACACTGAAAGAAATTACTGTAGCTAAATAGTACTTCCTTGGTATTTAACCTCCAGAATACCTGCTTCTGGAATGCTCCACAATTAAAGGTATCCAGAAAAAAATAAAACAAAAAACTATGTCCTTTACTTAGAACTCAGTATCACTAAGTACATCTAAGAAGAGACTAGCCAACGGCAGCACCTAATGGACTGTGATTGGCGGGATCAATTATAGGAAAGGAAGTACTGGGTTAATTGCAAGCTATCTAACCTAATAAAAGAGTAATATGCAAATTAACCCTCACTCTGTTACACTCACAAGCCATGCCCACCAACCAATCAGGAGAAAATATGCAAATTAACTCAACTAAGATGGCGGCAGCCACGGAGCTGGAGTTGCCTCGGGCAATGGAGGAAGCCAGGGCCCTACAGGCCCTGAGCTCTACTCAAGGCTACAAAGTTTCAATTATAGAAGATAACCCCAGATACCTGCTTCCAGCCAGGCACCCCAGTAGGGACCCGAACCCTGAAGGGGCTGTGGGCATCCTGAAACGTCCCTCTGCCCCTCACCCAGGCTGGCCAGGCACCCCAGTAGGGACTCGAACCATGAAGGGGCTGTTGGCAGCCTGAAACAGCCATCAGCCCCTCAACCAGGCTGGCCAGGGCACACCAGCAGGTAGACATCCCCTGAGGGGTCCCAGACTGCAAGAAGGCACAGGCCAGGCTGAGGGACGCCCCCCACACCCACCGAGTGCACAAATTTTTGTGCACGCAGCCCCTAGTACTTTTATAAGCTCAATGCTTCTATTCTAGTGCTCATCAACCTTGGGAGGGAACATCAGACAAGAAAGGAGAATACTGCAGAGATGACATAGTGTAATAGTGCAGATGAGGGTAGAGGAGATTAAAAGTGGTGTTAGTGGCAGCAGTAGCCAACAGAAATTAAAACCAGTAACAAGGAGGATGATCGGTCCTTACAGAAGGAGAGAGGCAGCCAAAAGGCCTGCAAGTAAGACAGATGAAATGCAAAGTGACCAAGAGAAATCCTGAAACATGTCAAGCAAGGGTCCTATGATGGAGGCAAAGGAATCATTTAATCTACAAATTCTTAATAAACACCTTCATTTCTAGAGACCAGGAGTACAAAACTGAATAATTCATGCTGGTGCTCCAAGATAGTATAAATTGAGTCCTTACCTCCTAAGGACCGCATCTCATATAGCTGCATCTGGATCATTCACAGTTCAATCAGCAGCGCCAGTAAAGGCTCTCTGAGGAAAAACAAAAACAAAAGCAAACAAACAAAAAAATCCAGAAAACACCTGGTCCATAAACCCTTAACTATACAGAACAGAAGGGCTCCTTCTCCAAGGGCACTGGCTGGCGATGTGCTTACTGTGCCAGGTACTGATAAAGCTTGAGAATTCCAAGAAGTGATGGGCAAACTGAATACCCTTATTTAGGGAGCTAGGAAATATGGGGATGTAGAACTTTAGCAAATATGAAAGGCAATGCCACAAAACAAACACACGAACAAAAAGTACAAAACAAAACTATGCCTAAGTAGAAAACTTGGTCTCTCATCAATCACACTATCACCCTCCCTGGGCTGACAGCGTCAGAGTCAGTCCATGCAGTTTTAACCTCTGTGTTCTATTTTCAATTTTTTAAATTATGTTGCATCTGTGTCAGGGAGACATCAGGAGACACCAGATCCTCAGACATCTGAATGCAAGATTCAGGGTAAATCATTCCCACTTGTTTAACATCAAACTGATGAAGCATTTATTTTAAAACATTTGTGGAGTTATAACAGCAGAGGGAGAACCCACAGTTCCTTTCCTATTGCAACCACATGTTAAGACAATAGGCTTCAATAAAAAAAATTACCTTCAAACACACTTTGTATGTGAGGGATTTGCTTTATCCCTTAACACTCCAGGTTGGAGAAACCATCGAGCACACATTCCTTTGCAAAACTTAATTTTCTTTTGAACCCTGCACTGACCCTCAGTTTAACATTGTTCCAAATGCAGTCGACTCTGCCCACACAAGATATTGCAGCTAAGCAAAACTGTTCTGGAAATCTCATAAATTGTCTGAGCTGCTCAATTTAGGCCTAAGGGAGTAAATTGAAGGGAGCTAGCCTGTCATACCGTTTTAGACTGTTTGCCACAGAAATTCAGGATTAATTCTAGATTGATCGAACTAGTTCTGGGTCACACACACACACACACACACACACACACACACACCCTGCTATTTTAGTGACGTTTTACCAAGTAGTCCTTTTTTCCTTAATTCTTGATGTCATGCTTTATTTAATGTGCATAAAGTGGGTTTTGGGTTGGGGGTGAGGAGGGGTACAAGAGAGGAAACTGACTCAGTGGACTGCTAGGAACCCAGAGCTTTACTGAAAACTTCCACATATTTTATAATCCATTCCATTTTACACCACTATTCAATGGATGCCTGCTATGTGCTAGCTGCTGCGGGTTTAGTATGGAATCGACAGAGGAAGACCCTCTTCTTACGAAGGTTATGCTTCACATGATACCATTTAAGTGTGAATGAGACAGATAAATTCCCGACGTCA
The DNA here is from genome assembly GCA_004026665.1 of Murina feae. Lineage (NCBI taxonomy): Eukaryota > Metazoa > Chordata > Mammalia > Chiroptera > Vespertilionidae > Murina > Murina feae. Next base: position 13,579 of record PVJC01005151.1, on the reverse strand, counting down.
CCTTATGTTGATTCAGAAATCTAACGCAAACCGTGTGACCTTGGTCCAGTTTATTGCTGTCTCAATTTCCTCATCTGTCAAATGGAGTTGCTATGAAAAATGAGTGAGAACAACCAGCACATATAAAAGGCCTAGCACAGAGCCCGGTACACAACTGGGCGGTGTCCCCTGCCTTTCTCAAAATAGTACCCAGTAGGAGAATGTGGAGTTGACTTTGTGGATTTGAGTAAATGTTCTCACCCTTATTATAGTTCAGACACCAGGGGGCAGTAGGAAATATGCCTGGTTAGTCCCCAGGAGAGAAATGGGGACACTTTCATCGATACACAGTTGGAAACAGATTACATTTTTGTGCTGTTTCATAAGTAAACAAATGAAGAAACAAACTAAAAATTAAACAGTCATTTAAAGAAACAGTAACCAAAGCAAAGTAAATATAATGTTCAGTTATTCAACAAATATATTTTGAGTGCCTACTCTGTGCCAGCCTCTGGAGTAGTATGATGATTAAATGAGTTACAACAGTACTGACAAACAGTAGCCAGGAACCGTGTGTGGTTATTATTTGTGGAAGGGTGAGCTTTCAGAGTGGTCAGGAGAGAAAAAGGGGTATCTCTGAGGACTTGACTTTTCCTGCCTATCTTTTTCTTACTAGAGGAACACAAATCTTTCCGATTTATCGTTGGTTAATTTTTCAGTCACACGGGCCAATTAAAACAAAAGGAAAGGAAATGGAATCTAAATGTGCCACATCCCAAAATTCTCAAAAGACTCATTGGGATGATTAAGAGAAATGTTATATCTGATCCAAGTATGCCTCATCTCATTCAAATAACTCTAAAATGTTCTATTAGTTTTTAAATAATAAAATGTCTATAACAAGTAGAGGCATTAGAATAAGCTGTTACCAATCCTATGTGTTTCCTTCTGGTTCTTTAACTTGTAGTATGTGGATTGTGAGAGCGTGGTTGCATACTTGTTCATGCCGAAGACAACTGGAAACTCTGGAGCGGTGAAAACACATGGACATTTGTGAATGTAAAATCCAAAGTCACTATTATCCAACATCTATAATCCATTATATGAAGGTGACAGAGTCATTTCCATGATTACATGCATTAACAAGGTATTTTAAAAGCTTAGGAATTTTCCACTTTAATTTTTTTTTCCATTTGAATGCTGTCACAGAGAAGTTTGCCTATAGCCACTGACTGTATTTTTAATGATTTCTCTCATTGTGGAGTATCTGTCAGCCTCCATGGATCATTTCTCAGCCTTAGTATAGAAAAGAATAAGATATTCCCTAATGGCAACATATCACATGCAGCTACCTTGAGGCAAGAAAATATTAAAACTAGATGAAGGCAAGAAATTAAAACTGGATGTAGATTTAAAAACAGAATATCTGAAAACAGACTGGCCTCTATTCTACTCTAAATCAGTTGCAACACTGAGAAGGTTATCATAGAAGATACAGAATTTTCATGTCACATTTAAGGCATGCTTATACTAGAAAGTTAATTCTTGTTTATCTGAAAACCGCATTTAATTGGTTGTCCTATATTTTTATTTGCTAAATCAAGCAAGCCTATACATAGGACACACACATAACACAGAATCTTCACTGTTTGAAGACGAATACTGAAAAATGCTGTACCTAAATAGGCACCTGGTCAGCAACTTTCAAAATTTGTCTGGTCCCTAGCTGTCCAGCATAGCAGAAAGCCCCAAGAAAGGGCGTCACCTACTTTTCCAGCAATATACCATCCACGAATGTTTATATTACAGAATGATTTGGATGACTTGGAGAAACTAATCACTCTCTGTTCTTAAAAACTGGACTAACTGCAAATGAAACAACCAAGCTTTGCTATTCCTATATAATAAAAGAGAAACATGCAAATTAACCATACTCCACTATGCTCAAGCCATGCCCACAAGCCAATCAGAAGGGAGTATGCAAATTAACCCAACTAAGCTGGAGCAAGCAGGAGGCCTGGGTTGCCCCTGGTGATGAAGGAAGCCAAGCTCCCCACCTGCCCTGGCTGGCCCTGGGCTCCATTCAAAGCTGCAAAGTTTCAATTATAGAAGATGAATAAATCCCAGAAAAAAAGGAGAGAATGGGAGCTTGGATCTCCAGGGGCGTGGACAGCCTGAAAACAGTCCTCACTCCCTCATTCAGGCTGGCCAGACACCCTAGAGGGACCCGCACCCTGATCCGGGACACCCTTTAGGACAAACCAGCCAGCCTCCACCCATACACCAGACCTCTATCCTATACAATAAAAGGGTAATATGCAAATTGACCCTAACAGTAGAACCAGTGAGAATGACTGGTCACTATGACACACACTGACCACCAGGGGGCAGACACTCAATGCAGGAGCTGCCCCCTGATGGTCAGTGCACTCCCACAGGGGGAGCTCTGTTCAGCCATAAGCCAGGCTGCCAGCTGCCAGTACAACAGTGGTGGTGGGAGCCTCTTCTTCCTCCTCAGCAGCGCTAAGAATGTCCAACTGCAGTTTAGGCCTGCTCCCCACTAGCAAGCGGACATCTCCTGAGGACTCCCAGGTTGCCAAAGGAATGTCTGACGGCCAGCTTAGGCCCAATCCCCTGGGGAGGGAGCCTAAGCCAGCAGGTGGACATCTCTTGAGGGGTCCCAGACTGCAAGAGGGCACAGGCTGGGCTGAGGGACTCCCCACCCCCAAATGCACAAATTTTTGTGCACTGGGCCTCTAGTATCCAATAATAAAGGAGAATGAGACAAGCACTAAATGAAAAATTCAATGTAAAATCGACAGGTACTGGATGCCTATCATGTTGTAGGCAGAATGCTGTGTGCTAGGCACAGAGTGGTGGACCAGAGTGATGTAGTCTTGCCTCTACAGAATTTGCAGTCTGACTGGGAAGGCTCCCAGAGACCAGTCATTGTCACTTAGTAGAGAAATGTGCCTGATGGCTGGTCAACCTTAATTCCCTTGAATAGTGGGGGAGCTATTCACCCATGTTTAGATGGAGACATTGATAGTTAAAGCAGCCCTCCACCTTCGTTACTGATATGTAAATTCTTGTTGCCTCTTTGTTGTTGGAATTTCCTGTCCTTAGGATAAGGATGTGGTTGTTTTCCCCATTGCCTTAATAAAAGCTTGGAGCAAGACCGGTGTGGTGGGCAATCTTACCCACTAGTGGAAAGATGCCACGCCTGGTCCCCATTATTCTAAATTAATTTTCTTCTAGTCTCTCTCTCTTCATTTTGTGTGCGGCCTCCTCCAGAACTTGAACCCTGAACAGGAACCCTGAACCACGTGGGGCGTGTAAGGGGCTCCCGCAAAGGCAGACAAGGGCTAAGACAGGGTGCCTGGGAGCACTCAGTGTGAGTATGCTACCTCTTTGGGCCTCAGGAGTGAGATGGGGGAGAAAGATGTGTGTGCAGGATGATGTGGTGCTTAGAAAAGGCTCCCCAGTTTCTGCCTCCAAACTAAATAATTTTAACAAGTTGAGTATAACTAGAGAAACATTATCTAAGCTTCAAAACTGTGTGCTAAGTCCAGTGAGGGATACCAAGGTACACTGCATACATAAATGAACTGCAATTTAAACTTAATAAAGGATATACTATGGTTAAGCCTCTTCAGGGGACATACATAAAATATTACAAGAGTGAGGAAAGTGATCATAGTGTAGAGTCCTAAAGAGGAGGAAGCTATGAGAGAAAAAGAGCTCCAGAAATCTGCATATGGATCATCTTGAGTCTTTGGTTGAATATTAATCCAGATTAGGGCAATACTCCCTGAGGTCTGGCAAAGAATAACCACTATGGAAAGAAAAACCTACTTGGAAATGAACTAAGCTATTGGAGCTCACACAGTACTAGCAGACATGTGAGTTCTGATGATATAGAGAAACAGGCAGGGCAGAAAGACCTCATTGCATAGGACCATTAGGAGACTCCAAAAAGGCCATCCTTTGGGAGTAGGGGTAAACTAGCCTTAAAGGATATCTAAAATTCAAAAGACTAACCATACCAAGTCTTGGTGAGCATGTGGACCAACTGATTCGCAGACACTGCTGATGGGAGTGTCAGGTGTTTCAAGCACTCAGGAAGAGGTTTGGCTTTTTTTCCCACTGGTAATTCTTTACCTGAGAGAAATGAAAACTTGCCCACACAAAGAATTGTACACAAATGCTTATAGGAACTTTATTAATAATTGCCAAAAATTGAAAACAACTCAGAGGTTTATCAGTGGGTGACTGGATAAAAACGTGTGGCTTAGTCATACAAATAAAACCTACTTGGGATTAAATAAGAATGAGTTACTGCTACACAAACAAAATCTCAAGCACATCTGAGCAGAAGAAGCTGGCCCCAAAAGATTAGACATGCTGGATGTGTAAGAAATTCTAAAATGGAAATATTAAATGGTGTGAGAAAACCTTTTAGTAGTTGCCTGGAGAATTTGGCCACTTTTGAAGAGCTGCTAGTTTCAAGAAAGATATTGTGTGTTTAGAGAACCTAGCATTTGGAGAACCTGGTGTGTTTATTTGACCTCCAATTTGGGGCTTTGGGGGTAGTAGTTAGTTCCTAAAATACTAATAATGAGAAAAAACTCATGCAAGCAAAGCCGCTTACATTTCTCTTCACTGCCTCTTCCAACTTCCTTGATCCCTGATGGCGTGGAGTATGATGCTTGGTTTGGAATCTGAAGTAATTCCGAGGCTTACCTTATTTATCAAAGTGCTACATGCTTAGGTCCTGAAGAATGTGTTTTAAAAATGAGTGTGGATGAAAAGAAATTGTATATAAAATAGCGCTTAAAGATAGAGCCTTTCAGATTCTTTCAGGCCCAGGGAGGAAAAACAATTCATGCATAAGGATCTTGGAAGTTTGATTTAGAATTTGAAGGCCTCTTCTTTTTTTTTTTTTACCATTCCCAAACATGCCATTTCTTTTAACATGTATATTAAGAAAAAGTACAGAGGCACATCAAGGTGGAAAAACAAATTTCCTAAAAGTTATAGACCATGTTTCATCATTGTATTTCTCACGAAATTCACTCTCCCACACATAAAATGCAGCAATAAGATATTAATCACCGTAAGAGATGCTATCAACTTTATTAGTATGAAAATTCAGATCCTATATATCAAATCCTGCACAGTTTTGTTTGCAGCTAATAATCAAAATGTGTATTTTTCTTTTTGAAACTACATTTAGCTTTGACACACACACACAGAGACACACACACATTTTACTAGTATTCTCCATTTTCAGCCTCTCAGTAATCTTTTATTGTCAAAACAAAACTGTTAGGAAATGAGAGTCTTCAGTTTAATCTTTGTAAACTCTCCTAAATTGTTCTCTAAGTAGTACAAGAGAAGAAAGCTCACACATTTCATGTAAATAATGTCATCAGGAGGCTCCTACTAATAGTTCAAACTGTGTGGTTCTAGCACGGTTCTGTTGTGCTCAGAAATAAATTCAAGATGTACAGTATGCATCTAAGAATATACTTATACTTAGGTCAGTCCAGCTTTCTGACTTACTTTTCATAAATAGCTGCCACATAGGGTGGCCCAACAGATTTTGCTGTTGTTAATACTTTATATAATTTTAAGAACTGCTGTTGGTTAAAATGTAAAAACATTGCAATAAAGATCTCCACAGTACTCCCTCCACTATGATGTGGTGCTATGACATCCGTGTTTTTCCAAAGATTTATTTTAGTTCTAAAAAAAAATCCAGTCCCATCAGATTGCTATCATGAAATGAGTGGATCAAAGCTATCCAAACATCGAAAAAAGGGAATATTACTCACTGGAAATTCTGTATTGAGCCTCTTACTTAGTTGAAGAACTTTCACAGTTTCCTCAGACCACAAAAAAACTAAAGTCTGTTGAATGGAAAACACCAATTAAGACAAAGTTAGAAGTATCAGATAAAGAATTTCCATAGCAAAAAATATTTCACATCTTGTTCTTCATCTGAGCTATGCTGGTCAGTTACTTTGTAACACACTATGTCCCCTTTTCTCTCACAGAATCTGGAACTCATAATAGAGTACAGGATGGAGACCTGGTGTTGTCTGTGTGCCACATACAAATTGCCAAGCACACTATTGTCAGTGACCTGGAGAGAGCATCTGGGAGCTTTGAAGGGCATGCTGAGAATTTGTTTAAGTACAATAGGAACCCAAGTCAACCGAAGGAAAAGAACACCATCAGCCTGGAGAACTCAAGAGTGAAAGTCCACTTAAAAGATAGAAATAAAAAAAAATTATCCCAAATGAAACATTCATCCTTATTTCTTGATCTCCCCTTGACTCAATCCCCTTCAAAGGGGCTGGTTGGCCAAACCTAGCTCTCAATACCCATCACCTATGTCTTCCTATATAGCAGAGTCTAGTTCTTGCTACTGAATTGTGCAGATGAGTAGCAGCAACATCATCTGGGAGCTTGTTAGAAATGCAGAAGGTCAGGCCCCAACCAGACCTACAGAATCAACAACTGCAATTCAACAAGCTTTCCAGACGATCCCTATCATATTACATGCGAGAAGCACTGCTGTAGTTCATGTACTATGTCAATCGGGCACTTTATTTTTCATCTCCATTCAGACTGTTCATTGAGCAACTACGATGTGCAAGGCACTGCTTTGTATCTATATTCTCTAATCTTCACAAGGTAGACATTTTTATTACTCATTTATATATGCTTGAACTGAGACTCAGAGATTTTCACTGTCTCTCCTAAGCAGTCAAGGGGTCAAGAGTCTCTTAAGCAGGGCTGTAACTCCTCATTTCCAGAACTGAGGTGAGGCTCTTAAACGGGTTAAGGAGGCAGAGCCCAAAGTCATGGTAGTCTCTCCAAAGAACACCATGAAATACAAGATAAATATCACATGAATGAGGAGTATCTTAGCTAGCAGGACATAACACTTAACTGAATTTTTATTCACGTGAATAAAAATATTCATTTTTCTGTCATTATGGCCATAGTGCCATCTGTGGAAGGGTCATGAGTAGACAATAGAAAGAACCAGAGTATGTGTACATTTTGATAAAAGAAGTCAAGCTGTCACACCTTACAGTGAGCAGTTTCTTGAATTTCACTATTAATATCCACTCGTTCCTTGATCACACACTTGGCCTTCTGCTCACACTCACAAGCCAACAAGTTGTAGCAGGCACCAAAGCTTGTATTACTTTAATCTTCCTCCCCTCCCCCACCACTACATGATTTGGATGAAACCACACCTGGCCCATTTGACAGTCAGATATTGCTGGGTGCAACTCCTAACATTTGAGAAGATCACTACTGTATTTGGGCAATTTATGATGCAGAGAAGCAGCCATGCAGGAAAGCCTTCCTGCCTAAATAGCTCAATACAAAATCACATACTCTCTGTGCATCTCCATCCCCTAAAAGTACCCACAGCCACCCATAGACCATTAATGGCAACCAGGTGAGACAGCCTGCTCCCTCAACTGCTATAGGTGTTAAGTACCTACAGGCCAAGAATGAGATCTAAACTATGACATCCCCTCCTCTTTCTCCCACCTTTCCCAGACTTCCATGCATTCAATGAGGATGTTTTAAATAAGATAACTTGATAGCACTATTACCATTCATCAAGTGCCTCTTACCTTGTGCTAGACACTGCTCCAGGGCTGAGTTAAATGAGACACCTCTATGAAGGTACCGAGCATAACAGAAGCTCTTAGAGCCACACCCATCTGGCACACAGATGTTACAATCGTCATCATCAGAGTCCAGATGCCATGTCTCCCTTTAGTGGGAGTTCACACCAGCACTTAATGAAGAGAGAATCTAAAAGGAATGGCAATAAAAAAAAAAGGTGAAAGAGATGTCTTACCCTCAGAACACAATAACTGTTCTCTCCACCCTCCTAAGTCCCTTTCACTTTCAACTCTTTCCTCCAGCCATGCCACACATGCTTCCATTCAAGACTGAAACATCCAGCGAGCAGGGTCTTTGATCGACTCCTTGTGCCCCACTCTGCTGAATGAGGCTCCCTTTCATCCCTTACCATTACTCCAGCTCCTGTTCCTGCATAGGGCTAATCCCTCTCGAGTGGACTATCTTCTCTCTGCTTCCTTCAAATGGTCATCCCCATCTCTCACTGGAGCTACTACCTTGTCAGTGGCTGGACAGGGCTCAGATAAAAACCTTCCATCCCCAGAACCTATGCTCCATCTAAAACATTCTTCTTACTCATTCTCAGCACATACATCTTTCCTCCTCACTGACATATCTCCCCAAGGAACAGACAACCTAAGTCTACTGTCACACAGGGACACTACTAGTTTTTTAATGAGACAATTCTTCATAGTGTCAGGCTATCTCAGGAATCTTAGTACATTTGGCAACCTTGGCCTTGATCATTAAATTTGAATAGTAACCCAGTGTTTGTGACAATCAAAACTGACCACATATTTCCAAAAAGATATGGGCGATTTGAGGCTACATGGATGGGGCAGTCCTCATTAATTTTATTTTTTAGTTGAATTTGGCTACCATATTTTCTTCTCATTACACTTAACAGTGTCCAACTTTGTTTGCCTCTCCTATTGCATCTCCTTTTATTTTTTTTAATTTTTGCATTTCATACTTTGTCAATTCCTTTTGTGAATTTCAGCTGATCTTGGTGCACTAAAATGGACAAGGGGTTTTGCCTACACTTGGGCTACCACTTTAAATCCTTGTAGCATTCTGTGGCCAAAAGACAATAGTAATCTGTATAAGGGAAGTCTGAGGGGAGGGGAAAACACCATGGGAGAGGTCAGACCTGTTTGGCCAACCATCTCCTCCCATCTTCTGGGCTAAACCTTGATGAGGTTTGCAATTTGTTTTAATAGGGTAGCAATTCCTTATCCCCTACTGCTTAAGAGCATGGACTGTGGAACCAGATTGATGAATTCTGACTTAGTCAGCTTGGGCTGCCATAACATACTGCAGACTAGCTGGTTTAATCAACAGAAGTTTATTTCTCATGGTTCTGGAGATTGCAAAACCCAGGATCAAGTTTCTAACAGTGTTTGGTTTCTGATAGCTATCTTCTTTGCTTGCGGATAGCTACCTTCTCACTGTAGCTTCACATAGTCTTTCCTCTGTGGTGAGTGCAAAGAGATAGAAAAACAGAGAGGGAAGGAAGGAGGGATGCAGAGACAGAGAGAACAGGTTCTCTTTTGTCTCTTCCTATAAGAGAATTAATCCCACCATGAAAACCCTACCCTCATGACCTTATTTAAACCTAATTTTCTCCCAAAGGCCCTATCTCTAAATATAACATTGGGGATTAGGGTTTTAACATAGGGTTTTAGAGAGATACAAACATTCATCTCATAACAAATTCAATTCTGGTTCTGACACTTATAAGCTAAGTGACCTTGGATGAATTACTTAAGTTCTCTCTACCTCATTTTCCTCATCTATGAAATGGGGGTCATTAAAAAAAAACTACCTCATAAGGTTATTGTGAAGATTAAATGATATAATAGATGTAACATGATTTAAAAATGTTAGTTATTAACATTTTCCCCAAAAGAATGCTTTATACTTCCAATACAAGCCTATTTTATGCATCTTGACAATATCCTTTATTCATGCCTACCTCAATGCCTTTGCTCATGTTAGTTCTGTTTCCTGAAATGCCCTCTGCTCTTTTAACTATTATTCAAGTGTCTCCTAAAGTTCTATTTCTTCTATGTAGCATTCTTAGAGCATGACCTTCCTCTTGTTAGAGCTTCCATAATTCTTATGGTCAGTATCATATTTTGGTAGTTATTATAAATGGCACACCACTCACTGTTTAATGGTTTAAGTATATGGACTTATTCATTCTAAAATTATAATTGAGCACCCACTATATACCAAGCATTGGGGAAACAATGATGAGTAGAGCATTGTCCTTGCCCCTAAGTTCCTTGTAACCTTAGAAAATTCCACTTCTCAGGCGCCTCCAAAATCAGCCCAGAGACAAGCATGAGATGAACATTTAAAAATTTATCTGTAATAATACACCCAGGGATGTCTTTGGAAAACAAACCATCACCACCCTGTAAATCCAGCTTATACAGTGTTCGGTCATTACTGTACCTCAATCTTCATCTTAGGCCCTGAAATAACCCCAAGTGGAAACCTCATCATTACAACTGCACCAAGAATTGAACAGGGGCAGTTTCTCAGCAGGTGGAGGGACTCTTAATCAGTTGGGGTATCGTGGTTAATCATGTAATTCCTTCCCCAGAAGAATGTGTCACCGTATGTCTCTTCTCTACAAAGATATCCAGAGGATTAAATCTCAAAGGAGAGAAAATACAAGAGGAGAATGGATTTCAGATCACTTAGTAATTGCCTTAGGACTTGCACATGGAACATACAAGAAGAAGGAAAGTGAAGACACAATTACTTTTAATAGTCCCTTGGAAAAACTCCATCCCCAAATGTCCTTCATTCTTGCTGCTATTTGTTGAAGGTTTGCAAAGCTGACTAAGAGTGTTTTATGCTAATTGGCTTTATCTGACATCTCTTTATCATTTGAAATTAATAGACAGCCTAGTAGATACAAGGTTAATGGAATATCTTCTCCACCTCAGATTTGCAACTTGGCGTTTTCCTCAAAACATCACTTCCATCTTTATACAAGTGGTCGTGTCTATAAAGTCTCCTAAGAAAGGCATGCTGTCTAATCCCATCAACTCATTTGTGACCCATTCCAGAGGGAAATTGTAGAAGCTATTCTGCTCTGGGCTTGATCCTAAATGCCCAACAGATTTGACATCCTCTTAGTATGATGGGGAGACCGCAGTCTGATGTGCCAAGCATCAGGCAATAGCTGGACCCATAGTAAAGCCCCTTCTTCTTTAACTCTTTGGGATGATGCCACCTGAGAGAAAGAAAATAATGTGAAGTAGAATAAAACTCCACCCCAGGGTACAGAGATTATAGAGATTGTCTCTCTCCTCTTGCTTCTCTCTTTCTAGGAATACAGGCGAGAGGACACTTGGAAAGGAAGGATGAAATCTAAGACTGGAAAGACTCCTGGCTAAAGGAAGGCTACTCTGACTATCCGTGAGGGGCAAGAGGAGAGGAGAGAAGAGAAAGTAGATAGGGTGACTATTTTGACCTTCAAGGAAAAGAGTCAAGAGAATCTGCAGGGTTTTTTCTGTTTGTTCAACTCAGGTCATAGAAGAGACAGGAGAATTGCGGGAGGTTGGTTGAATGCGAGCACATGATGGTAACTCCATAGATTCTAAGCTCCAAGAGTGTCAAAGGCTCAAAATTGTTAAATGGTTTTATTCCAGAACTTAAGAAACACACACGGTCTAAACAATCAAAAGAATGAAACAAAACCAATACATGTTGTATACACACCTCCAATATCCTCTCCTTGCATTCCATCCCCAAAATTATCACTATCATGGATTCATTTACCACTGCACTCTTTTCCATGCCTTTGCTACATGGTAATTGCTTTGCATGTTTTTAAAATATATATCTTTAATGCTTTCAGAGAGAGGAAGAGGGAGAGAGAGAGAGAGAGAGAGAAAGAGAGAGAGAGAGAAACATCAATGATGAGAGAGAATCATCAATCGGCTGCCACCTGCATGACCCCCAGTGAGGATCAAGACTACAACCTGGGCATGTCCCATGACCAGGAATTGAACTGTGACCTTCTAATTCATAGGTCTATGTTCAACTAATGAGCCACACTGACTGAGCTGCTTTGCATGTTTTTAAATCACATTTACACCTGTATCAGGAAAAAAAAATAAAAACAAGTTATTCCTCTATTACATAAAGAAATCTGAAAATAGGCCAATCCAGGGCTGATATGGTGATACCCAAGAATCTGTTTCATCCTAGCTCATGGCTTCCATTTTAAACATCATCTAAAGTTTGTTGCTTAAGTTTTATCCATTACATTTGCATAATGGCAAATAAGGGCAAAAAAACACCTTTAAGAAGCTCTGAAGTCCAAGTCATCACTTCCAGTTACAGCTCATATGCCAGAACTAAATCACGTGACCATACAAAGGTGCAAGGTCCCCTTTATTCTGGGAAGCAATTTGCTAAGTAATATTTTTAATCTATTATAAAGAATAAAGTAAAGAATAGTTGAGGCAACTGGTTTCTGCAAAGATTCATGGTCTATATCTGTTTCTTTTTTGCTTAATTTCATTTCTGAGATTCATCCATGTTAGCAGTTATAACTCTGGTTCATTAATTTTCACTGCTATTTCCTTTCTTCCTTCCTTCCTTCCTTCCTTCCTTCCTTCCTTCCTTCCTTCCTTCCTTCCTTTCTTCTTTCCTTTTTATTAATGACTAATAGATTTATTGAACAACTCGAGACCTGGTGCATTAAATTCGTGCATGAGGATGGAGTGTTGGGGGTGGGGGGTAGTGTCCCTCAGCTCAGCCTGCACCCTCTCCAACCTGGGACCCCTTGAGGGATGTCCAACTGCCAATGTCCCTGTGGAATTGGGCCTAAATGGGAAGTTGGACATCCCTCTTACAATCCAGGATTGCTGGCTCCCAAACTCTCCCCTGCCTGATTGCCTCTAACCACTCCCCTGCCAGCCTGATCAATGCCTAACTGCTCCCCAGCTGGCCCAATTGCCCCTAATTTTCCTCCCCTGCTGGGCTGATTGCCCACAACTACCCTCCCTGCTAGCCATCTCATGCTGGCCATCTTGTGTCCACATGGGGGTGGCCATCTTGTGTGTTGGAGTGGTGGTCAATTTGCATATTACTCTTTTATTAGATAGGATAATACATATAGTCATCATTGTCAGGCTTAATATGAGATGTTAAATTTTTTACTCAATTTTCCTACCTGGGTGAGTTTTTCTTTCCTGTCAGTTTTAAAAACATAATACCAGAAGACAAGAGGCCCAATTCCAACCATAGCTCCTAGGAGTGAGTTCTTGGGATGGGTCTGAAATTGGGATAGATATTTGCTGTTCTTGTGTAGGTCCAACAAGTCAAAGCAGAATCTTCAATGAGCCCCCTGGATTTGGGGTTCTTGTACTGAAGCAGGTACTCCCTTTTAAGCTGGGTTCTTATGGCAAAATGCTTGGCTTGTGCCTTCGGACTTCTGGAGATATGTCATATTCAGCTGGGTCGAGGATGGGGGTAAAGTGACTAAGGCGCAGGCTTTATTTAGGTTGAGCTTTTCCTTCCCTCTCTTATTCCTTCCTCTCTCCTTCCACCCCTTCCACCTTCCATCCCTCCCTTCATTTGTCCCCCTTTCTCTCTCTCTCTCTCTCTCTCTCTCTCTCTCTCTCTCTCTCTTTCTAATTTTTTTCTTGTTTTCTTTCTCTCTCTTTCATTATACATATCTGAATCTCTAGTTCATCAATCTAAACTAATAAAAGAGAAATATTAAAATTAACCGTTTCTCCGAGACAGGGTAAGCCACGCCCACCAGCCAATCAGAGCGGCTGTATGCAAATTAGCCCAGCCAACATGGCGGCCGCCACTCCCGGACCTGAGTAAACAGCCCTTTCCATTGCAGCAGGAGCGAAAGTGAAGCTGCGGCCTCTTCACTTAAACTGGC